>JARHVA010002442.1:1145000-1342500 GCA_037957365.1 Torreya grandis
GTATCTGAGTTGTTGTTAAATTACTTAGGGAGTTGGTGCTTCATTACAAGTTAGTGCTTGTTAAAAGACTAGTTGAGTTAGTGCTTGACTAGTGAGAGGTTGGTGCTCCTTGTGGGGTTGGTGCCTCACTAAATATTGATTAATTTATTATAGTAATATATTAAAATATGTTTTTTAGTATATTTTATCCCCCATTATGGTTTCCAACACATCTCTTGTGTTCTTATGTTGTATGCTTTTGTAGATGCTTGTTTAAACATTGGTTAATACATGTATCTAAATGAATGTTTCATGGATGAAAAGTGAAATTTAATTAATGATTTAAGGCCATTAATTCTTCCCCCCTCTCAATAGATATACTTCCAACATTTGGTATCATAGTAAGTCCTTTAGAGTAGTCCTAATAGCCTAATGGAGATCCTAAACAAGTTTAGATGGCTAATCAAGCATAAGGTGGTTCCTTTACAAGCAAGGCTCCATTATTTAATGGATCTAATTATGATTTTTGGAGAGTCAAGATGATACCATATTTTATTTCTTAATGTCATTATTTTTTTCAATTATTTTTGAATGGATATACTATACCCCCTATTCTTCCTATAGATGCAGTAAGCAAGAAGGCTAGTGACAATAATTCAAAAGCATTAAATGGTATTATGTGTGGTCTATCAGAGGTAGAACTTATGAAGGTGATTCATTTTATGTATGATAAATTAATTTGGGACAATTTAAATACTATCCTTGAGGGGAACTCCAAGGTCAAGTTGGAAAAGTTGCAAAGCCATTGAAGATAGTTTGAAAGCCTAAGGATGAATGCATATGAGTCCATTGTAGCCTAATTTTTGAAGGTTTATGAAGTGGTTAACATCATAATAGGTATAGGTGAAGGATTGAAAGATTATAATATATTTAAAATGGTTTTGATATCTCTAACTCTTAATATTTTTTCTAAAGTGTCTTTTTTTGAAGATATTCAAGATCCAGACAAGCTAGAGATTGATAGACTTCATGGCACCCTAATATCCTACAAGATGAAGACAAGTGATGGGAGACCTAAAAATATGGAATATGATTTCAAAATATAAAATAAGTAAAAGGAGAAGAAGACACAAGGTAATAAGGTCAAAGGTAATGATGATTCTGATACTGATGATGATGAGTTGATAGATATGTTTTCAAGAAAATTGAAAATAGGTTCAGGTAAATACAAGGGTAAGCTACCCTTTAAATGTTTTAATTATGGAGAGATTTAACAAGTTACCTCATAATCATCAGGCAAAGGATTATGAAGTGCATTATGAATGTCATGATGATGATATGAAGTCTGATAGGTTTAATAAGATCAAGAAAAGCTTTAGAAAGTATGATGACAAGAAGAATTTTTTTATAAAAGAATATATATTTTACACCAAGGAAGACTATAGATCATCTGATGAGAGTGAGAGAAGTGATTCTAAGAGTTACCATAAATTTCATGGTCCTAATGTCAATGAAGTTATCTTTATGGTTGATGAATCAATCTATTTAAATCTAGAAGAGTCCATGTTGTTTGGAGGTGTTGTTGGTGATTTAGATGAAGAAGAAGATGAGGTGAACTCTGAGGCTAAGTTGATGAATGGTCTAGAAGAACTAAAGATGATGAATAATGATAATAATGTGATGATGTCTCTTATTAAATACTATGAGGATAAAATCAATTTGTTTGAAGCTAGATTGAGAAAAAACTTCAAAGAACAAGAATAAATAGTCAAACAGGTGGAGACTCAAATTGAGATTGTGATTACAATCCTAAAGGCTAAAGAAGAATAATGTGTAAGGTATGTAATTGAAGTGGATTCCTTGAGTGTTGAGCTGGATCAGGCATAAAATAAGGTAAAGTCCTTTGTAAGGTTTGAAAAGAGTAATAATGATCTAGATAACATCTTGATTAGTCAAAAGTTTGATAATGACAAAATAGGTCTTGGTTTCAATAGAGACTAAAAGAATAACACTAATGTGATCAAGAAGGTCAATGGTCAGTCAAGGAGTGATGGTGCTATAATAATGAAGAGTAATCCTATTAGGCAACCTAATACTACCTAATCCTTTAAATGGTTATTGTTATTCATATAACCAATTTGGTCATAGAGCAAGGCATTATAGAAGACCATCTAAAAATTAATATGAATAGAAATATAAGGAAAATATTTTTTTGGAGAACAAAATGGATAATAAAGTTGCATAGGATATTCCTTGGATATTCATGCATTATGTATTCAATTGTTAGCTATATGTATTTTATCCTATCCTCAATGACTTCTAAAAGGATAGACTTGAAAATTCTCCTCTTTTGGTTCCTAATTATGAAAATAATGTGAATATTCAAGGATTATAAATGACTATATATATATATATATATATATATATATATATATATATTATGCTTGTATGAAGAAGATGATGAACCTTTATTGAGATCAATATAGACTATTTGGTTATGGTTACCTGTTGTATTTTTTTTTGTTCCTTGCATGATCAATCATGTTTAATTTATGGTTTAAACCTAAGTGATTATAAATTCTCTATAAATGATTAATTAATTATTGTTTAATCCTAATTCCTATCAAACACATGAGAATACATCTATACTATGTTTATGTTTTTCTTGTTGAATGAGAATTCTCTGCACTATCCTACACACTTAAGTAAAACTTATCTATCCTTGTACTTAGGATGTTATTTTTCATACAAAACCAATGCTAAAAATTGTGAGGTGAGCATGGAAACACTCTTTCCAAAGGAAATTATACTAAGATGGTTACTGGGGCAGTGAGACATTAAAACATGGTTAGACTAAAAAGTATGGAATTTTGTAGAAGAATATAAAAGGAATAGTATTACCAAAAGTGAAATTATTCATGAACACATATACATAGAAATATATGAAATTTTATGATGTAAAGTACCTAAACTAATAATTAACTAGCTAACAATATTGGAATGTTATTGATTCAATCCTATAATGAAAGAAAGAATTACCTAGATTGAAAAGAAGATGGACCAGCTATTAAAACTAAAAATTGACTGGATGAGAGCAATATACTACTAAGTTACTACCAACATAGATGGATATATTACTAAACTTGAAATACAAGGATATATAGAATTTGAATCTACACAAGACTATTTTTTTTGAGGAATTGGAGGAATCCTTTTGCAGTTAATACCTCTCCTAATAAAGATGTTGGTTATGGTAAGGACATGGTACCTACTCTAGCCAATATGGAGTAGTCACTTTGGACATATGGGCATGTGTGTGAGATAATGATGAATTATGGATAGATGAGTAGGTAAGGATTGAAATTGAATCTATAATGAAGACATGAGGGAAGAAGATTCATAATAAAAGTTTGGATTTAGAATAGGAACTATGGCAATAGAAAAATAGAAGAATACCCAAGTAACTATGAGTATAGGTAAGAGTAGTAGTAGATTAGATGATCAGTGAGTGTGAATATATTATGAGTGAGAGGATGAATAAATAATGAATTAAAATGATGATGAATGTTGGAAGATAGAGCAAGAGGATGAAGAACAAGATTAATATGAGATGTGGAAAGAGGAAGGCAAGAATAATCTAGAAGTAAAATAGATAGATGATAGATGTAGTGCATAGCTATAAGAAAGGATATTATAAAAATAATAATAATTATATAAATAAATAGAACACAGTCACATGTTAAACACATGTTCAAGCGCAATAGAATTTGTAAGAAATAACCATTCATTGGAAGAGCCCACTTCCCCATAGCCCAATTTTTTATATTCTAGTAGAAGCTTTCAGCTAGGTGGATAGGAAGGTAATAGTTAGGAAGGAGTATTTTCAAAACATGTGACCCATTGGGGTCCAAAAATTCATAAAATATCAATTATAAAGACTTTAAAGGCTGTAGGATTAGTTGAATCTGAACAACATAAAGAAGGAAGCATAGAAAAATAAAGTGCACACAATAATTCTCCTAGTGTGTAGAGTAGTACATAGGTAGGATTATTTATAACATAGCCTCATTTGATATCAACTACACAACATAATTAATTTATACTAGTCAACATAATGATTCATCAAGAGTATTCATAAACTTAGCCAACTATGATGGGTACATAGATCTTGAATATTACTTGCTAACTTACAAGATGAGATGGCAAGCTAAGGGCATCACTGATGAAGCTATCTAAAAGTTTGAATTAGTAAGGTAAATATATTGTCCATAACTATAGTTCATATATCAAAGATAATTTCAATAGGCAAGTCTAAAACATGTTAAGGACTAGCTCATCATAGAATTCAAGATAAATAAATGCACTAGTTATACTATATAGGACCTGAAGGAGAAAAAGGTAGAAGTCTGGAGAATTAGACTACATATATAACCATAGACTCTCTAATGTGATGAATAAGGTAGAATTTTCTCTAAAAAATAAATATAAACTACATGGTTTATTTAAGGATTGCACTCTAGGATTAGGTTTTCTACTTCAAAAATGTAGTATGCTATAAAAGTAGATGCTAGAGTTGTTTTTGTGTATGTAGAATATATTTAAGATTATAGAAAAGTTCATGTTACCAATTCCAAGATTGAAAATACACTATAGGATTTTGTGAAAAGAATGGAGCAATACCATGAGGTAGATAAGCCTAAATTGAATCTATGGTGTATGGAGTGTAGAAAATAAGTACATTATAGAAATGATTATCTTAAAGTTAAGATAGAATTTTTTGAACTCTATCGAGTAGTATGGAATACCACAACACAATTCCACCTATAATAATACATTAACAATCCACAGAATTTATATTGCAATTTTTGTAAGTTTCCTAGCCATGATGAGAATAAATATAGGGATTTATAGGAGTTAAATAAAACATCACTAAAAATGTATTCACCCTCACTACATATCAAATATCCTCAATGAAGATAGTGATCCCAAGCCTAAAGATCTATAAAGGTTTTATGACCTAGACATGCCCATAATGGATTCTTAGTTCAGCATAATATTAGCCTCAAGGTTTTGCTAGATGGACCCCTCCTTCATCAAGTTGGACACCTCCATATATATAGTACTAGTATGTAGCTCTTTGGAGCCCAACCATAATGCAGTAGCAATAAATAAGTTAGACCCCACTAGTTATGCAACAATAATTCAAAATTGGAGATAAAAATCAACAACACTAGTATTGGAACACTACACAGTAACAAGGAGGATATAAATGTGGATACTAGTCAAATAGAGGAGTGTAAGGTGGATATAGAGGAGGATACTTGGGTGGTAAAGGGAATAAATATAAATAGCCTCCCCTACAATGCTATATATTTAGAGAATATAATCATGTACAATGGAATTTCTTGATGAACCCTCAAAAGCAGTCACACTATACATACTACAAAATCTTTGATCAACATGACATATAAGATTGTCCCATCTTGGAGAAATAGTGAAAGGATAAAGCCATTTGAAATGTGAATATGTTTAGTGAATAGCCTAAATAAAATGCATTTTTTAATTTTGTTACAAGACAATATCATGTAGACAAAGGGTTGCCCCCAATTAAAATGCCATATGACTAGGTGATCAAAAAAGTTAAATAGGATAAGTACCCAGATCTAGCTACAAAAAATGGCCTCATGTAAAAAGCTACATAGATGTTGAAAAACATCCAACATCAAATACCATCTAAGGAGATGTTACAAAAATAGATTCATAAATGTATGGATAGATCATACACATTAGGCATCAAGATGGAGTTGTCACAATGCCCACATATCTTCTATAACTTTTTATTACACTCTGTAATGAAGACATCTTGTAGAAATCACAAACCTATTGCATAATATACTGAAATGTGCATAACATTGGTAATAGAAGATGGAAAAGCTAGTCTGGTATGTCAAAATGAATAATCCATGGGATGTTGATGCCCACATCGACATTGAGGCTATCTTTGATTTTAGTATCAAAGCCAATATGATTCTTAGGTCTACCTATGAATCCATTGGATAACCAATTTTGAGTTACATCTTAGTAACTTTGAGCCTAGCTAATTATGGAAGGGTTGAGCCTATTGGTAGATTAGAATATGTGGAGATCAAATTTATGGAACTGACATTGTGAGGTGACTTTAAAGTCATCGACATGAAAACCTCAACAACACATTACCCTATGTTCATAGGTAAGAAATGGGAATATGATGGTCAGATGACTATCAACATGGTATATAACCAATTAAAGGTACACCAAGGTGATAAAGTGGTTGTTATTCCTCTTAAAATAATTCACAAACATTACATAATTTTGGCTTAACAACACTCTCCATATGTTATTCAAGAAACTAGTGGGATGAAGGTGAACTCGAAGGACATTCCAAAATCTCTATGCACAATTGAATGTAACTTCCTATATGAACATACCAAACCCCAAGTATAATCATTTATTTCTTAATAATTAAAGATGTTAGAATAATGGAGGCCCAAACTAGTAGCTACAAATCTAGTGGCAAACCATTTTGTCATCAAAGAGTGTGCATCTATGTCTTAAAAATCACCTACTCAATCAAAAGTTGAATTCTTTTATCAAGCTAATGATCACATACAGGACTACATAGAGTCAACCAAGGAAGGAACTTTACCATGGGAAATAGATTCATCTATTAGTGATGATTCAAACACACACACATCTCAATTAGGCCTAAGCTTATCATTAAATTTGACTGATGTGAATGGTCTCTACACATGAGTGATAACTTCCTATATACTATGCAACTAAGGACATCAATGACTTCATTCCATTCTTGCAAGTTCATATACCAACCATCAGCTAGAGAGTTAGCACTTTAAATTATTCCCTGAAAGGATTTATTGTGACATGGTGGGAAAATAATAAAGATAACCAACTTTATTGGGATGTGTTAGAGGTACAATCACTAGGGGTGAATAAGTGAGCCCAAATAATCCAATATCAATTCTGCTTCCTTTAAACTCTTAATCATTTAATACATATAATCATGAGGCATACACATAATTCATAGTAATGAATAAGAAAGATAATTCAAGATCAAGCACATAACATATGACATACATGAAAAACCCTATTTAGGAATAAAACCCACTCTAAATCCTAAAAAAACTTGGACTACTTGTCTTATAAGGTATTACAAACTAGAGACTAGTCAAGTCCTTTAGATCAAAATTTAGTGAAACAAAAGTTTGATAAGGAGAACCTACCCCTAAGATGATCAAGTCCTCTTGAACACCTTTTGGTCAAGTCATTTTGTCCCAAAACCTTGATCAATTCCTCCTCACTAAAGGCCTTTAGTGAAACACCTATTTCACAAGGAGCAACTGCCCCTAAGGAAGATCAAGTCCTTTAGACCCTCCTTTGAAAAGAATACCTCCACCTTTTAAATTTATGTATTCAAAAATTGATGATGGACCTATAATTATCACTCTTCACCTTCACTCTTTAATACAAACCTAACTATTGGACAAAGGACATTACATACTTTAACCAACACACAAAGATCAATTAGGACATATTATGTATCCCAACTAACCCCACCCTTCAACTCTTCACTCATACTCAATCTTAAAACTTTTAAGAGAACTATTATAACATTTGTGAGAACTATTGTAGAAGACATTTTTGACTCTCTGCAGAGGGAAACCAATCTTTCCTTCCTATATTCTGTCAAGTTCAAAGCTGACTCTATTCTCCAAGTTGATTCTTGGATCTATAATGAAATAATGGGGCTGAAGAAGAAAGTGGAAATAATGCAACATAATCAAGATGTTGATCAGAAAATAATTAACCACTTGGAGGTGCAAATGAGAGATATCCCAAAAAAACTTAAAGATTATGAGCATAGTCTTAGAATGCTCATCAAGGAAAGTAGAACAAAGATTGAGCAGGTAACATCAAGCATTTGTGTTATTGCAGCTAGCCTTAGTAAAAGAGCAAATGAAGAAATAATATCCTTAGAGGGTCCAAGTAAGAGGACAAGGTAGAGTTCGAGGAAGAAAGCCTTGCAAGCTGCTGCTACTTTGGCTGCTAACTCCATCTAGGGTACTGCTACGATTGGGAAGGAGGCTGTTAAGATGATCATGAAATTGTAATAGAAGCCTAGGGTCTTCTTTGCTAGTTTCATTCCTGTTAAGGTCCTTATTGTTGGTTGTTACAACTAGTTTTTGTTTTTGGTCATGTTTCTTGGTTCTTGGTCTAAAACTTTATTTGAGGTTCCAGGTCCTTGTAAAACCTGAGTATTTTTATTTGGACTATGTTTGTGGTTTTAGGTCCCTGTAAAACCTGATTTTGATGCTGCTCTTTAGTAGGTTTTAGGATTGTTTTTCCTAGTGGTTGTTAATGTTTTATCTTTTTTGATACTATTAAAGGGTTTCAGGGTCCCTTCAAAACCTACTTTTACTGTAATCTAAAACATAAGAAATATGACCAATAGGTCATACACACCATAATCAGCCTATTTTTTCCTTCAACCCATACATCGGGCACACACAACATTCAAATTTCATTCACTCACCATACACACTCTCTCAAACAACCTCTTGAGCATACTCACTCAATCTACCTCTTCTAGGCTTATTAGGTGCAATGAACTATGTGATCACATTCATCACCTTGATCAGATAAGAATGTCTAATATTTTTTTATCACTACTATTCCTTATTGACCTATACCTTCTCTTTCAAAGGTTCTCTCCTTCACTTGGATCCACATTCACACAACTAGAAAAAATAGACCAAATAAGCCTTATATTTATACCATGCTCTTGGTATAACCCATATTGGTCAGCCAAGATAATTAAAATAAATTGTTCACCTTTGAAATAGGTTCTCATTCACATTACGTGTAAGAAAAAAATACTTCATAGGTTAGCCAATGCCTCATTACCCCCAAACCACCATTAGGTCTTAGTGAGACCTAAAACCATTAGGCCTTCATACTCACATGTTACATGTGAGATTACTTGGACCACCTTCACCATTTACCAATACTTAGAACATATAAAAAATATCTCCAATATCCCATTTCTCACTTTCACATTGGTCCATGTCATCTATAACACCAAATCCACACATAAACCTACCAATTAGGTCTCCTAACTCTTTATGTCTTCATACATATAAAACATAGTCTCAAAATTTTGAACCAACTACTCAAGCCTTTCACATAGACATATGATTATATCACATGGGTGAAACCTTAAATACCTTATATATACCTCCATGTGATTTATAAACATCAACACATGTTCTAAGAACTCAAAACAACATACACAAAATGACCACTCAGACTGGTCATATACAGTCAAAATACAATCAAGTTATTTTAAATCTTATATCTAATCAAGGGCATATCTTGACAACTAATGACTTATCATAATCCTTATATATTTTTAAAAAGCTATTGTAAGTTTTAAAATGTAACTTAGGAAACTTGATGAAGAGAGGGAACTTATACTTATCAGTGCTCATTTTTTTCTTCAACTCTACTTAGAACACCTTCAACTTACCTCTACAAAATGGTCACTCAAATTTCTAGTGCATTCAATAAACATAGTCAACTTTTACATCTTTGTTCATACATAATATAGATTGGTCAAAAATAAAATTAAAACATAGATTATATTTATGGAGTATAAAACACTCTCCAATATATAATTCATCATGAGACATCTAGATATCATCAACATGAACTCAATTATCCTTATTGGGTCACTTGCAAAACATAGTCAAACATACAGTCAACTTTGCAGCTCAATATCTTTAACTATACATTCATAGCTTATAATTAGGTTCAATAGATGTACCATTGAGTCCTCTTAAAATTTTAGTTTTATAGAATCTTTGAATTCATCTTGGATCAAAAGTTATGGACAAAATATAGAGCACTGGTTTTTCCCTTTGCAAAATTCAAATATTCAAATGCCAACGATTAAAGTTAAACCTTGGACACTATGCTATCATCTCATGTCCTCACATCTTAAATAAATCATGAAAATTTGATATTATTTTAATTATATCTAATTTTAATTTTTTTAAACAAGTGTCACTCTGACCACTTTGACTCCACTTGTGCCATTAGATTAATTTGTACGATTACACATAAACTATTCAATCTTTATCCTTTACCTTAGATCAGTGTTAAACATTGAGTAATTCTTACCATCTCACTAATTCCTAACATATTTAATCAAATTAACTCTATAAATATCCTCAAGGGTTGCTCTAATTTTACCTAGTATAAAATTGACTATGTATGGGAACCCTTGCAATTTATCTAAGAAGCTACTTTGAACCTCAATAACTTTTTCTATACTTTGACACGTGATCTAAAATTTGGACCATATGATCTCTTCACATAGGATAATCCAAAAATATATTAATCTAATATTATAACCATTGTGTATGTAATATATAATTCCATTAATCTACTCACTCAAAAGTTTTTTCCACAAAGTCAACTATGCCTAAAACTGCTTGGAAGGCTAACTTTGCATGTGCATATCTTTTGATGCGTTTCATTACATAACATAAAATGAAGATCATATAAAATAGGCACAAATTTTTTTTTTAAAAAAATTTATGATAAATTCATTTTTAAACTACCACACATGTGAAATATGACTACATCAAAATGCCTACTTGGATTTTCTTGCCACATACAAATTTGGCTATGGGAAAACACTTTCAAACTACTTGGGAGACCAAATTTATACTTGCATATATTTTGTCATGCTTAGTCTCATGACCTAATATTTAGTTTATAATATATTATCGATATGGTAATCCATCCATTTATCAATCTATTCCTAAAACTTTTATACGTGTGAGATATGACATCACCAAACTACTTTTTTAGCTCTATTTGTACATAGAAAACACGATCAATATGCTTGGGATCCCAAATTTTCACACACATATATTTGGATGTGAGTAATTACATGACTTGATAATTTTACCATATAAAATTGGAAAAAATTTGATCACAACCATATTAACAAATCCCCTAACTCGTCCACATGTGTGAATGCTGAAATCATCAAACTACCTACTCAGATTTTATGCCACTAGACCCAAAATGTCAAATCAAAAAAATGATCAACTAGATAAAATAAACTCATGAACATAAAATATCAAATAATAATTTACCTTTTATAATAACCTTTTCACATCCTCAAATCACCATACTCATCCCTAATGACCTCACTCAGTCAAACACTGAAGAACCATGCAGGAAGTCTAAGGCACATTAAAGCACACTTTTTCATTGTCATTATAGCACACATGACACCTCATAAACCTCCTTTGTCACCTTGGATACATAATTGAAAATCATATAAAAATCTCCCCATTTTCATTAATTTCAAACACCATTAAAAATCTTATTCTTAGCCTCTATCTCTCTCTTTAGGTTCTTTCTGCCCCTTTGGCATAATGAAAAAGTGGGCTAAAATTCTGATCCTATAGACCATGAAAATATTAAGAGGAACTCCCCCTAAGGAGCCTAATATTAGGAACCTTTTATTTGAGAATATTTATACCATTTCCAACAATTATTAATCAACAAAATTGTATCCATACCTTCTTTCTCAAATCCAACTTCACAGTCCTCTAATCCTAGAATATGATCAATTACAAAACTCCCCTTTTATTTATGCAAGAGGATTTAATACATTATCAAATCAAATAACTTTATTTGATTAAATAATAATATAAACATGTATGAAATCATAAATCCATCATATCCATAAATCAGTCTTGGATCAGATGGGATAGAGCACACCTACACTTTTCATTGGGGGTATATAATTGTTAAGTGAGAGCATGACCAATTTGAGGATCTACTAGACCTGATTATGGGATCAATTGTCATAACATACCATGTGAGATATGGTTAAAAATCCTTTAATATAACATAATTTCATAACAACCCTAAAATATTCCTATGATTTAATATCTCACTAGTCTAATAGCAATAACAGTAAATCTAATCTAGTGCACACCAAAGCTTGTGGCATAAAATGGGGGTTAGAAATAAAACAAATAAACAAGTAAACATGTATAGAAAACATATAATCATTTCAATGTATATGGAATCCTAATACATGGAAGATAAAAATACATATGCTCTATCTATCTATTCTTACAAAGGAGGAATACAGTTAGAAATTCTTACCTTTGAAGTTGAACCCACTAAGCCTCAATCTCCCCCTTGGCCAAGGTTCTTTGCAAGAGATTGTCATGGTATGTAAGGACAACTAAGATAAATCATATCTATTATACACAACCTATCTAATAATATAAAATACTTATCTACAATATGATATTGGAGCTCCAAAGAAAATATTGAACCCTAAAGATTTACTCCCCAAGTAGAATGGTCAATAGGTAGATATTCATTCGTACTTCTTCACTTAAATCTTTACTCTTATTAAATGGTGGTAAATGACCTTGTATATATAGTAGTATCTTACCCTAAAAACTTTCAATAATGTCAACTATGATAGGTCAACTTGGTTGACCTAACACATTTTTAGGGCTAACTCTCTAGGTCTATACTAGGTTGGCCAAGTATCCAACAAACCAAAAGACAGAAAAAGTCCCTAAACTGTATTAGGTCAACCTAGTCAACCTAGCACAAAAAATAATTCAAAATTGTGTTAAGGAAATAAATGAAGGATAAAACATATAAAATAATGGGAATAGATAGAACTAAGATTAATAATCTTGGGTTCAATGGTTTCAAGAGGCTAGAATGTTGATGGCAAGTGGCGAAAGGAATGACAATCTTACGAAGCACTGATGGTCTACCCACCCCTTTCCCATTGCACCCATTAAGTCATGAACTTAGAGAGATTGAGACTTGATATTTTATGTCAAGATAAAAAGTCTCAGTAATCAATAAAATTTAAAAATATTATGTGTATACATATGCCCCAGCCAAAGGTCATCACATGTCACGTAAGTGAAATTCAGGATTGTGCTTTAGAAGAAAACATGATAACACAAAATTTTGATGATAAGTATGGTGAAATAAGTAGTAAATAATATATATTAAAGAACTATATTGATAAACACATACCTTTAAATTATGTTAGTATCATAGATAAATAAGTAGACTCTAAGAAATGAAGGTGTCCAATGTAGAGTATACTAGGTGAACCTATACAAGTTAGTGCAAAAAATAGCCAAAAATATTTTTTTTGGAAGATAGACATATGATAATGGAAAATATTCTCTACACCATCACAATTCTGACACATTTTATGGTTTTCAAAATAGATGAGCAAAAACAAAGTTAGAGGCAAAACAAGGAATCTACTTGAAAATAAATGAAAGAACTGAGTTGCTAAAAATTGTTTTTAAATAGGGGAAAAGGGAATTCATTTGGAATTTTGAATTGTGAAAGAGATAAAATAGAGCTCTGAGACTAAAAAAGTATAGGATGGTAAGGGAATGATAGGTTAGATGAGGAAGATAACTACAGGTGGCAGCAGGTGCACTACAGGTATGCAACTATGGATCTCAAACAAAATTTTGAAATTTATATTGATTTAAGTGAATTTTTGATCAAAATTGTTTTTAATAATTTATATATGTCAAAATTGAACAAAACTAGATTCTAAGTTTATAAAATAGGAAGATGGGAAATGGGTTTGAAGGGTTTAGGAGAAAAATGAGTAAACTACACATTTTGGGTAAAATGTACTAGGTCAGCACATAATGTACTAGGTCGACCAAGTTGACCTAGTAAGTTAAAATAGGGTAAAATCCATATGGTCGACCCAGTAGGTATGGGTCAACCTAGTGTAATCTACATGCTATAAAGCTAGAACGGAGTAAGGAACTAGTTTTAAAGGGATAAATTGAAAACTCAATACCAGGGATGGGAAAATAAGAGGGTTGACTTGGAATTTGAAGTCAACTATGATAAAAATAAGGAAATTTTGTTCAAACTAGGTTGACCAAAAAACCATAATAAGCATGAAAAAGCATGCAAAAGGTTGAAAGAGGGCTAGAATGGCCCAAAATGACCAAAGGAGGGAAAAAGGGACTAAGTAAGCTAGAAATAGGATAAAATGAATAAGGTAAAAGCAATTACGCTTGTTTTTAATTTTAATTTTTAAATGATGTGTAAAGAATGTATTTTGATTATGCATGACATAGAAAAACTAATACATCATTTTTTATTTCTTAGTTGTAGAGATAGTCAAGATTTTGGAGGTTGGTAGATGTGTCTTGTTTGTCAGATTTCTTGGATAGATTGTTAGATGGAGATCGAGCTATACTGGTAGCCATAGGGCTAAGGGGTATATTTGAGATGTGAAAGATCCCCCTTAGAATTAACTTGTTAGTCATGAACCTAGGATGCTAGGAATGGTTTACTAACACCTTTAGATGGTAGGTGGATGGGGATGTGATAGAGGTGGGTATCACATTATATAATGTCCATGTCATCCTCGAGCTACCCATAGCAAGAGCATTAATGAACATAGGGATACTAGATAGCCTAGAAGAGAGGAGAGCCTTAGCCATATGGGTTGTAGTCTCAAAGATGATATTAAGAGGATGGAGAGTCATTATGTATGATGTGTATATATCATACGATCCATATTTGTAGAAGGTGGTGATAGGCCTTATGACACAACATGTGATCTATCATAAGTTAGATGCCAAGGTACCACTATTCATGGTAACCTTGATAAGGATGATGTTGGGGGAGAGAGTATTATATGATCTAGGTTCTTTTACTAGGTCTATCTCATTCATGATCTATTTGAGATGTTAGTCAGAGGGTATAATACTATGGGATTGATTTTACTATTGACAACATGGATATATAAGAAAATTCCCATGTATCAATTAGTTGGGTTACCCAATATAGTTGATAATGGGTTACCTTGAGTATGGAGATGGTAAGAGGACTATGTAGCATAGGTCATACCCCATGTGCTAGCACTATATCAAGTGAGACATGTAGACATCTGGTAGTTATATGGGTACATAATAGCTACATGGGTGAGCTAGCACATAGTTGCACTAGAACTAGAGAGGAGAGAGATTAATAAAAACTATACATGGTGGAGAGAGCCATATCTGATGGTACAAGTGCCAAGGCAAATGGGCTTAACTCATTTGGTGACATCAATACTAATGCCTGACTAGTGGGCTTAGCATGTGAGGGAGCCATGAGGGAATAGGGGACTCAAACCACTAATAGTGAGGTTGACATTAAGGCCATGTTAGGATTGACTATAGACTGGTCAAGCATGAAAAATGGTAGAGGAAGTAGAAATACCAGATATATCACTACTAGTCTCATATCAAGATGAATAATAGACACTAAGGACATGAAAATAATGGAGACAAGAGAGAGTGGAGACTATAGACATCCTAGATGATCCCATAAATACATGAGAAGAGATGTTAGAGAGACCACTAAGATGAAGGTTGAGACAGACACAAGCCATGATAGCTAGGTTTGAGCTGAGGAGGTGACCTACTAAGCAGGTACTAGGAGCATACATAAATGGGGAGGCTATGTTAGGTGATCATGTAGAGGATGATATCATAATAGATGATACATAGATATGTATGAAGATGATTAAATTATTTTTTAATTTTTAATTTGTTAGTAGATAGATATAGATAGATATTATGAGATATGATAGTGATCTAATATCCATCTAGTGTCATTTTGTAGGTGTACCTAAGATGAGGAAGAGAGATAGGGGTCCCTAGTGAGGGGAGTACTCCATGACATCCTAGATGAGACTCTACATCCATACAACCCCATTATATTGTATTATTTGAGTGTACCATTCACCCCAACTTAGGTGAGCTAGTTTAGATTAGTTAACAAAGTAGTGAGGCAAATACAAGTGTAGAGGGAAAGGGTATATCCACTAGAAAAGATGGGTGTAGGTGAGAGATAAGCCTAGTAGGACTTAATAAATGAGAGAGATGCAATTTATAAATAGTGACATAGATGATGTAGGCATATACAATGATGCATACTTAGTTGACATAGGCACATATAGTGATCTAGGTTGAGTTGGTATAGGCACATGTGTAGATAACATGCTTCCAAGGAAAAGTAGAGGGATTGATATCTCAAACTACCTCATTATACCATAGTATTCAGAGGAGTTAGACTAAGGACTTAGTAGGTAGCATGGCTAGGCCACAAGATAGGTAGGGTAGAACATAGCCTTAGTGCTGAGGCTTTATATATGGTTGGATATGTTGTATCAAACTCTTGATATATATATGATTTAGAATTTTTGATAATTTTTGTTAGTTTTTTATGTTTTCCTTATGATGGTTATTGTTTTTTTTCATTATGGTTGAGGTTGTGGATGCTTTGGATATATTTATTTCTAGCACATGCATTTAGCTATGTTGTATATGCTATAAGAAATATGTGTGGTGTGGTTTATTTTCTAGAATTATAGAGTACACATGCATGGTTAAAAAAATAGGTGAAAAAGGACTTCGTAAAATATAATCAATCAAATAAATTGACTACACACTAATTCAAGTTGGGAAATCTGTAATAACAAAAAATGCCTAAGTATATTAAAAAATCTAAGAAAATGGAAAACAAGATGGGAAAAGGGGATCTATTTTTAAACCAATGTAAAAGGATTTTGCACCAAATTAAAACAAGTAAAATCATACTAAATATCATGTTGGGAGTATGATAAATAATGAAATAAAATGGAAGGTATGTAAAAGGGCATGAATGGTAAATAAAAACAAATCAAAATTCAAGTCAATCAATTATACTATTTCAGGATGGGAAGTATAAAATAAAAACAAAATTTACAAAAATTTAGTGTTAAATTTATCATACTAATTCAAGCTGGGAAGTATGAGAAATTCAAGAAATAGTTTTAATCTCACATGCACTTGAAAAATAAGAAAATAAAATGTGAAAGAAAATATTAAGTAAGCAAAAAACATACTAAATATCAAGTGGGAAGTATGTCATTGACGTGTAACCTCATATTCAATTGAATCTTATCTCTTATTTGACACATGTAATTTGGAATGGTGACTTATTTATTGGAAAATTTGTGATGAGGGTTAGGTCATATCCACACTCTTACACTACAACTCACACAATAAAAACCTAAGGGGTACCAAATCAATATTGGTAAGCAAAAAGATAAGTAATGGTAAATCAAGGATGTAGGTAATAAGATGGAAAAGATGGTAATTTATGATGGATGTTGGGTCCTATCCATGGTCTTATAAAGTAAATCATAAATGAAATCCCATAGGGAGTGATCAATAAGCAAAACAATATTTCAAAAGAGGAAATATGAAGGAAAGATAATGAAAAAGGGAGTGTAAAAATAAAGACTAAGCATATTATGAGAAGACCTTAGGATGTAAGAGGTATACTAAGGACATGAAAAGACACTAAGGGACTAGTGATCGTCGATGTATAAACGAAACCTGCATGCTATAGACACAAAGATTTATACACAAGTAGGTGTGTTACTAAGATCAATTAATGATGGTAGATTGGTACAAGGAAAATTAAAATGAACCTACCTTCCCACGACATGTTCCTTGTTCCTCAGGACCCCTTACCAAGCCATCAATCAACTATGAATATTGGGTACATGCATGAGAAAATAAGTAACACTAAAATATTTTTTTTATTCTCCTCTTCTAATCTATTGGCCTAACACACCCCAAAGGATGTTGGATCTACTATGAGGCCAACTATGGATTTTGAGCTTTAACTAGAAGGAGTTGTATTGTGAATCATGTATTTTAGTGTGATTAGACTTTTAAGAATATTCAATATTTTTTCCTTTTGATATCATTGCCTTTTATTTAAAGGATTTCTAAGATTCCTCCTCCATCTAGATTTGTAATGGCCAATAATGAGAGAGATAGTGATAAACATGAATGAGCTATAGGATAAGTCTAAAGAAAGTTAAGTAACCCAAGACAAAATATTGACTAGAACACTTAGGCTTGAAAATGAAATGAGCATGTGATCTCAAGTCTCGACTATGTATATGCTTAATTTGTGGAAAAAGGAAGAAGGGAAAAAGGATATCCAAAGGAGGATTGGTGAAAGGAAATAGTAATGAGAAATATTTCTTGCAAACTAATCACATGATAATAGGAGATAGTAATCAAAAGGGAAGAGGGTAGATATAACCAAGTCACCATGACCATTATCTATGAAAAATAAAGATAAGAAAGTAAAAAATCATGAAGATACAAGGGAAGAGTTTTGATAATAAATCTAAAGGGAAAGAAAGTAATGATAAGGGAAAAATAACAATTATAAGGAAAAGATAAGTATATATAAAATGTAGAATGATAACATAAGCTAACTATAGTATAATAAAAAGGAAAAACATGATATAAGATAAGAAAAAATTTGACATGATATCAAATGATATAATAAATATAAAAATAAAATTGGAGCACACATCTAATCTAAATATAAATGAGGAAGCATCATAGATGTGCTCATAAATACTAGTAAATCTATCCATAGACATTATCTAATACATCAAATAAGTCTCTATGAAGTTGCAATTAAACTACTACTAAGGTCTCATCAATATTCAGTGAATAATGGGCAAATACTTACTTTCTAATATCTTTAACTAAAGAAGTATGAATGATGAAAGGATCATGGTGAGGAGGAAAGTTAGGCAAAGATTGGTTAATAAAATGTGTGGAAATAAGATGTACATGACAAGAAGTAATCATAGGTGGAGAAGGATCCATAGGTGAGGGAGGGTCCATAGGTGAAGGAATCACAAGTGGAGGCATAGAAGGTGCTGAAGGGACCACAAGAGGTGATGGAACCATTAGAGGTGGAGCCATGGGAGAAGAAGGAGGATTCTTCTTATAGCAATGACCTATGGGAGGAATGGTAAAATGTATATGGATGGATATAAGGTGATCTTTAAGATGTTGTTAAAGAATGCAACAATGATCAGTGTGATGTGTGCCACATAAGTGCCATAGATAATATACCTCACCATACTCAGGTAAATATTTAGGAAGTACCTTTGGGAAAGGTATGGCTTTGTCTGATGATGGGGAAGAAAGATTTAAGGTATCAAGATATTTTTCTAACTTACAACAATGGGTTGAAGAGTGATTATCTATCCCATGGAAGCAATAGATATGATTGTGAGTGGTTTTAGGAGCACTCACATAAAGAGGTTAAATAAGAGTAGAAGCAACTAAAGAGGACTCATTAGCCCATTCAGTAGGCAAAGGAGCCATCTTAGGTAGTAGAATCAAAGCATCATCAAGGGATGGTGATGATGGGGAACAAGTGGAACTAGGCTCAATAGAAAGAACACTAGGAGGAGAAGTAGGAAGAGGCTCAACAATAGTAGGAGAGGAAATAGGCTCAACTAGAGTGGAAAAAGGAATAGGCTTAACTATATTTGGCCCTACTAAAGGAGGGGTGGGATTAATATAAGATCTAAGGAAGACTACCCTAGGTTTGGAAAAGTGGTAAGGTTAGGTCATAACATAATCTAAGAGCATGGTCCAAAGTGGTTACTCATAAATTAGAGGTATCAGTGCCATCTCTACCCTATGATAAAGAGGAAAAATGCAAGAATCAAGAATTATAAAGGAGGGAAAATGATGAGAGGCATGAAAATAATAAATTAAGGAAGAGTGGTAATGAATAATATCAATATCACATGCCTGAACAAGGCTTCATAAGAGAGGATTATTTAAATAATAACCATCATCATAATTTGGAGTATGAAGATTGATGACACAAGTTGGGATGACCTTGTCATCAGAGGAAGCTTGATGAATAGAGTGCCTAATCTTGGTTAAGACTATAGGAATGTCATCACAAGGAGGCTTACAAGAATGAGGCTATAAAGATGTAGGAAGCTTTGAGATAAGATGAGGCAAGAGATTAAAATTTTGGATATTTAAGTTAATATCATTAGGCTCATCATCATCAAAGTCTTAAAGGTTGGAAGGAATGTTACCAATGAGCTTAGGATGCCCATTGTAACCTTTTGTTGAGTTGATAGGAAAGTTGAGATGTTGTGACTCGTGGAATTGAACACTAGGAAAAGGTTCAAGAGTAGGAATCCTAAAGACACCATGATCTTGGAATTGTTTAAAATTCTAAGGGCTAATGTCTCCTTGAATCCTGTAAATGGCTTCATTGTATGGAAATTTAATGCATTAGCAAGAAAAAGATGTGATAGCTCACATAAAATGAGTCCATATCCTACCAATAAAGATGTTATATGAAAGGGGAAAGTTGAATATCATCACCTTCACATGAATGGTGATAGATGGGATGTTAATGGGAAGCCACACACAATCAAAAGGAGGAATTTGCATTCTATCGTATCCTTGGCATGCGTTACATGTAGACTTGAGATTACATTTTGAATGCCTAAGAGTATTAATAAAATCAAGAGAAGTGACACATGTGCCAGAACCCTTGTTGATCAAGGTTTGCATAACTTGGATATCATCAATTTGAATGTTATTAAATAATGAAGGATCATCTACATGAAGTAGAATCTCATCTAGAATCATAGATATGATTGGAAGTCATAAATACAGAGAAGTGTAAAGAGTTTAATCAACCTTAATGGACATGTCTTCACATACTTATAAGATACTATCCTCAGATCCATATAAAGCTTCCTCCTATCCTACTAGAGGAGGGTGAGGGATATTCATCTTGAATAAGAGTTACATAAGGTAGTTTCTATGATATGGAGATGTCTTCATGAGTTCAAGAAGAGGTATTTGGAATGGAAGATTAGTAAGTTCTACAATGGGATCCCTCTCATCATAACCCATAAGGATATTGTTAGATATAGGTGTATAATGACTAAAAAGGTTTTTGGAAGGTGGATTAGAAGAGAATTGAAACTTATGTTGATAATAATGAGAAGTTGAGAAGAAGGTTATAAATTATTTGGTAATGAAGAAGTAGTTGGTTTAGATTGATCTTGAAATTTGGAAGAAGTGTTAGTAGAAACTAGATTGTCATTAGTATTATTAGATGGTTGGAGAAAAGTAGAAATAGTATGAGATATGTCATCCAAGGGGGAATCATAAATTAGATTGTCAAAAGAAATAAGATCTTCTTGCCCCAACTCATTTAGATAAGTTAGAGAAGAATTATAGATAACACGATATATATTATGGGAAGGAGTGTAGATAGGTTACAAATCAATGAAATCCACCACTATTCACATATTAGTCATGCTAACCACATTCTCTTTAGAATTTGGTTCAACAAGACTTTCTATGTTATTGGTGGAAAACGTGGGCTTGTCTTGAATTTCTTAGATTGGTTTATGATTAGGCAAGGGGTCTTTATATATAGCTAAATGATCATTTTCTTGATTAAAGGCTTGAGTTTTATCATGTGAGTTATAATCTTTGAAAGTAATATCATAATCTTTTTGACACTTATACATAATATAATCATGATCAAAATTTGGCCCAAGAAGAAAGTTCATGGCTAAATTATGAAGCTATCTACAGTATCATGAGAGTAACCCCATCTATCATGAAACCAACAAAACTTATTAGGATCATACCATGTTTTCATAGGTTGAGTAGGGTCAAGCTCTCAAGGGAGAGGCTTAGGTAGACATTTAAGAAATTAGGTTGAGGATAAAGGCTTATGAACATTAATGCTATTTATTTAGAAATGAGGATTAGTGTATTGTTTAGGAGTTTATTCTACATAAGGGGTAGGAATTCTAGCTTCAACATTATGAATAGTGTCATATGAATCGGTCACACCATAATTGGTAATATTTTAGTTTTTATTCTTTACTAATAGGTGAGGGACTATGGAAGGTTGGGGTAGTTTAAATTGATGTATGATTAAATCTTATCTTTTGTTTTGATTGATAGCTTACTCTAACGGATGTGGAGAAAGGGTATAAATTTGATATTGTAATTTAGGAAATAAAGCATTTGTAAAGATATGAAAGAGATTATCATCCACCATGTTATGTTCAAATTTGTTTGACAAAGTCTTTCATCTCTTAACAAAGGCTTAGGTACTTTCATTTTCATTTTGTTTGTAATTGATGAAATGGGCCAAAGTGTTCTCTATAAGATCACTAGTTTGAAATACTTAAATTAAGGCATTTACTAAGTTCTCAAAACTAGTGATAGTGTGTTATAAGTTGATTGTACTAATCCAAGGCATCATCCGTGAGGGTTTTAGATAAGATTTTGATAGTGGCAAAGGTATTTAATTTGACCTAATGCTTGTAAATATTTCTAAACGTTTTGAGGTGAAGGGTAGGATTAGTTGATCCATTGTAAGAAATTGTAGGTGTTATACCTCCAATGTCAATGTTAGCAATTCGGGTGGTAAGGTGTTCATTTTGTAAATTATTAATGACTTTGTTGACTAATGGAGATTGAGGAATGAGATTACCTTGATAGTTTTTAAAATGAGGAGGAACACTTTAGTTATGTATGCCCCAAGCCATTGGTTTAGGATTGGATATTATATTAAGAAGGTGGTTTTACATTCTCATCATTTGACTCATATTATGAGCTTAGAAAGTGTTCATTTGATTGAGAGTTTTCAACAATATTTGATGAGTTTGATTAGTGTTATTTTAAGAAGTAGTGTTGGAATTAGTGTTAGTATTAGTGGCATGGGTACCACTATTAACATTGGTATGAACTTGATAAGAGCTTTAAGAATTTGAGGTACTAGTGGAAAAATTTGCTTGTGAAGCAAAAGATGGACTAGTAAATGGTTGAGAGGAAGAATCACTAGAAGCATGAGTGCCTTGGGTGGAAAATGATGAAATATTGGAAGGATTAAGGACAATATATCTTATGAGAGACCCACTAGATGTAGAACCTTCCATGTTAATTGAGATAATAGGCATAGAGGTAGAATAATTTAAATAAGAAGATGTCATGGCATAAGGAGTCAATATTGAAGGAAGAGGTTGAGAAGAAAATAAACTAGTACCCCCCAAATCTAGTTGAGAAAATGAGAGTAGGAGAATGAGGTTCTTCAACTTGATGGCTAATCATGAGGTTATAGATGGTGGAAGGATCCTTCCATCTATATTAAGGGAATTCCATGATAAAGAAAATAATTTTAGGGGTATACTCTAACTAAAGATAATATTCTAAGAGAAGAGGAGGTTTTTTATGGAAAGGGGTATGAGGAAGGGTCTCATAATCCATCATACGGGTTATAATATGAACATTACTAGCATTTATGAAAGGAGCCCTACTTTGTCTATGGGAGACCCTATTAAGATTGGTAAATTCCATCATGTATATTGACTAAAATCTAGTGTTTTCACCAAACATAAGGTCCATGATGAAAGGAAAAGAGGCGATGAGAAATCAAAGGATCACAAAATGGCTGATAATAGTATTAGGTTGTCATAGTCGACCTAATGCAAAACAAGGATTGTAAAACTATAATAGGTTCAAAATATTGACCAAGTTTAGTGAATAATGACTATTATAAAAATGAAAAGGTATTATAAATATCATTAGTTCAACTAGGTCAACCTAACATAGTGTACAAGGGTTGAAAAGATACTAGGTCAATAGGGTTAACCTAACATAGTAGACAGGGAAGAAAAGAAAGATGATAACAAGCTATGGATTAAAGAAATATAATTACAAGTAATTTAAGAAAGTAGTAAGTACTAAAAAGGAAACAAAAAATCAATTAAATTGATGTTATCTAATCCAATTAATGCACACAAAACAAAATCTTGCACTAACACTGGCTAATGCAAGATTTTGCACACATAATTGATCAAAGAGAAAGCAAAGAACTTGAAAGTAAAACTAATTACTTGGTTAACCTATAATGTTTATTAGATTATTAAAAATTATTTTAAGTGTAAAGGGAGATTGTTTATAAGTAATGTACTAGATAATAATCTAAGGATAGTTTTAGGTAAGTTTAGGATGAAAGGCACTATAGTGGCAATACTATAGGCTTCATATTAGGGCCTACACCCTCACCTAACACACCTAAATGATAATGGTGTTGGGTGATTACCCAAAATATACCATTAACCCCAATTTATACTTGACTAGATCATCAAGTTAGCTTCTCCCTTGGTGATGAAATCTAAGCAGGTTGGCATGGGTAGTCAAATTTTTATATGTGTGTTGATGTTATGTGATTTTGTTGTGCTTGAAAAAGAATAAAAATAGTGCAACCAAATTATTAATTGAAAATCCCCTAATTAGACTATGTGAGCTATTTTAAGAATGTAAATAACTAAAAAGAAAGATGTGATTAACATATATGGTTCATTTTAACTTTAAAACAAGGTATAGTTAATAAATTATATATACAATCATATATAATAGGGTTGAAAAGGTCAAACCTATATTATGGAAGCCAAGTATGAAAATAAACTAGGTGAGTCAAGCCGACCTAGTTATTTCAGAACACATAAAACACAAAACTAGGTCCACAAAGTCAACCTAGTTGAGTGTGCAGAGGTAGTTTTGAAGACTACAAATAGTAAAAGGAAAATACAAAAATATAAAGATATAAAGAAATATAAATTGACCTAAATGGTTTAGAGATAAAAAGGAGAAGATTTTTGATCAAGAACCTTGGATAAAATTGTCCAAAACCTCCAAACTAGGTCAATCTGGTTGACCAAGAAATACAAGAACCTATTGAAAAAGTGCTGAAAATGCACTAGGTTGACTGGGTCAACCTAGTAAGATGAACAATAAGTCTGAAAACTAGAAAAAAAACTACACTAGGTTGAGTTGTATATCTAGTTGTCTAAATAGAATTCTACAAGTTCTAAAACCTATACTGAGTCGATCTAGTCAAGCCAATTACCTATTCTTACAAACCTATACATAGAGATAAATAAAATGGGTCAATAGGGTCGATCCAACATAGTAAAGATATGATAAAAATAATGATGAATAAAAATGAAATAAGTGAAATAAATCTTGCAAGGGTTTGATTCATAGCAAGCTCACCAGAATGTATGCAATCAAAAATGCATCATGTCCATAAATCAATCTTGGATCAGATGGGTTAGAACACACCTACACTTATAATTAGGGGCATAAAATTGTAAAGTGGGAGCATGATCAATGTGAGGATCCACTAGAATTGATTAGGGGATCACTTATCACAACACACTACATGAGATAAGGTTCTAAATCCTAGTCTAACACAATAGCATAACAACCTTAAAAGTGTCTTATTATTTAATATTTCACTAATATAATAACAAGAAAAGTAAATCTAATCTAGTGTACACCAAAGCTTGTGGCATAAATTTGTGGGTTAGAAATAAAACAAATAAACAACTAAACTAAACATGTATATAAAACATATACTTATGTCAATGTATACTAAATCCTAATATATGGAAGAGAAGAATAAATATACTATACCTATCTACTCTTACAAAAGAAGAATAAAGTTAGGAATACTTACCTTTGAAGATGAACCCACTAAGCCTCAATATCCCCCTTGGCTAAGGTGCTTCACAAGATATTGTCATGGTATGTAAGGACAACTAAGATAAATCAGATCTAGGATACACAAGCTATTCAAGAATTCAAAAGACTTATCCATAAGACAAGATCAAAGCTCCAAAGAAAATACTGAACCCTAAAGATTTATTCCCTAAGTAGAATGGACAATAGGTAGATGTTCCTTCACTCTTATTTTCTTGATTCTTTTCTCTTATTAAATGGTGGTAAATGTCCTCATATATAAAGTATTATCTTACCCTAGAAACTTCAAGAACATCAATTATTCTAGGCCGACTTAGTCAACCTAACACATTTTCAAGGCTAACTCTCTAGGTATGTGCTAGGTTAGCCAAGTGGCCAACAAACCAAAAGAGATAAAAAGTTCCTAAACTATATTAGGTCAACCTGGTTGACCTAGCACAATTGAAAATTCAAAAGGGTGATAAGGCAAGAAATAAAGGATAAAACATAGAAAATGATGAGAATAGATATAATTAAGAAGAATAAGCTTTGGTTTAATGGTTTTAAGAGGCTATAATGTGAATGGAAAGTGACAAAAGGAATGACAATCTTATAAAACATTGATGGTCTACCCACCCCTTTCCTATTACACCCATTAAGGCATGCACTCAAAGAGATTGAGACTTGATAGGTTCTTGCAAGATACTATGTGTCATTTATCAATAAAAGTTAAAAATGTTATGTGTATACATAACATACTTGAGTTCACATCTATAGTAGATTCCTTCAAATCTCTACCATGACTAGGAAATCTCACATATGCTTCACCTCACATTATGCATAGCTCCTCAAGCCACTCAAGTTATTTAAATTATCTCCCCCTAATTACATTACATACATAACTTGTCATCTATAGAACTCAAATACCTTATTCATGATATTAAAGATAAGATAACACATTATCCTCATCCTCCATATCAACCTTGTCTTTAATATTTATTATGTAATAGAATATTTTGACACCATGTTATCCTTAATTAGACACCTAGAAACTACCATTCCCTACTTGCAGACCTTGTACACACTTCCAACAATATTTTATGATAAAGAACACTAAATTAGGCTCAACCATGCATTACAAGCATGTCACCAACTGATGAAAACATTGAATATTCTCGACCTAATTCTCACTTAGATCCATATTTATAAAATGATTCATTATCATCATGAACACACACCTTAGGGTTTGTAGACATCAAAACCTTCAAGTCACTTCCTTTCATCTTTTGGTCTAGTTCTTCAAAAATTGAGAGCAAACTGATTAACCAAAGAGCATGTTGACACATAGGTCTGTTAATCAAAAAAGTTCTCAATAAGCCAACACATCTTCTCATGACATTATTTATCTTTCAACATCAATTAAGACCCAACCAACATCTACCATTATTACTCTTTATTTAATGTGTCTCCTTGAATTTTAGAGATCAACACCCCTTTGATATATAGAGACTAAACTCCCAAAACTTTAGAGAGTCCAATATCTCAATAATCTCATATAAATTGTAGTTTTGATTGAGTTTGTATGAATATTTGAATTCATTATTTTCATTAATTTATCAATAAATGTTGTCAATAGAAAATTTTGACTTTATTTCATGTCTATCATGATAAACAAACCATCTTTGGTCTTAGTCTGATCTCTCCTAATAAGCTTAGCTTTTCATACCCATTTGTGACCTCTTCATTTCGCACTAGGAGTTTCATACACCTTATTTTAATTTGAGAACTTATTCAACCTATTCTTATGATACCTAGCAATGTGACCAACTCTATGACAAATGAAACAAATAAGATCATTCATACCTTTTGTATGATGGTGATTGTGATCTTCTTTTTCTATCTAGATAGAAAATAAATTCTCGTAGCAGTCTTATATATTCTTCATATTTTATTCCTTAATTATTTTAGAAGGTAGTCCCCCTTGATAAAGATTATCCTTCATAATATTGGGTCTCAACACCATTGATTGACTTTTAGGAGCAGAGTGCTTCTTCAAACTATTTTTGCAAAATTTGGCAATATGTCTTACATTATTTCAACTATAACAAACAATATCATTCAACATACCTCTGATAGATTTGAGTTAGGATTTTTCCAAGACCAATTTCTTCTTCTTCCAAGGCTCCATGAGAAATCATTATTGACTAACCTCCTTATACAATCCTCAAGTCTATGACCATAATTATTATTTATATAAAAATGTCCATGGAATAAACTATCATACCTTGAAGAATTTGGTTGTCTAAAAGACCTTTTTTCATTGCTTTCAAAGCTTGAAATATCCTTAACATACTCAATATTCTTATGATTCTTTTCCAACTTATCTAATTTGAATATAACAATCTCATTATCACTCTTCAATGAATTCATCTCAATCTCTAGTAGAGTTGTACTCATCTTCTTTTTTTTTCATATATTCACTTTTAGTTCTTAACTCATCTTCAAGAATACTAATCTTCTCTTCATCCTCTTTGGCCTTGTTGGCCATGTCTTTCAATCTATATGATTTCACTTCAATAGACTTAATCTAGTATTGATATTTATTCTCTTTTCTCTCAGACTTGACTAACAAACTTACCTCAAGATAATTGACTTGTTCTTAATACCTTTGATCACATACATCATCATGTGATTCCTCCTTATAAAATTAGCTCCTAGATCCACTTCTTCTTCCTCACTGTCATAGAACACTTCTTTTCCAATGTCATGGCAAATTTTTTCATCATGTATGATGTCCCTTTATTTTAAATAAATTTCATTGGAATCTTATAGCTATACCTTCAGGTCATCGATAACCTTCTCATCCTCTTTAGCATCTTTCTTCAGAGTACATATATGTTCCTCAAGTGTATTGATCACAGTCTTCTACTATTGATTATCTTTCTTCAACTATTTAGCCATATTTGTACCAACTCAATATCTAATTAAAGATGTTAATATTCCTCTAAAGAATCCACTCTAATACTAATTTTTAGAGGTGAAAAAACTAAGGGGAGGAATCAATGAGCCCAAATAATCCAATTTCAATTCCAATTCCTTTAAACTCTTAATCATTCAATACATACATTCATGAGGCATACACATCATTCATATAAGTGACAAAGAAAGATAATGAAATATTAAGCACATAACACATGTCATACATGGGAAACCCTCTTTCAAAATAAAAATAACTCTAAAGCCTAAAAACACTTGGACTACTTGTCCTATAAGGTATTACAAACTAGAGACTAGTCAAGTCCTTTGATTAGAATTTGCTGAAATAAAAGTTCAACAAGGAGCACCTAATCCTAAAATGATAAATTCATCTTGACAACATATTTGTCAAGTCATTTTGACCCAAAACCTTAATCAAGTCCTTCTAACCAAAGTCCTTTAGTGAAACACCTATTTCACAAGAAATAATTGACCCTAAGGAAGATCAAGTTCTTTAGACCCTCATTTAAAAATAACACCTCCACCTTTGAATTGATGCCTTTAACACCTAATAATGGGCCTCTGATTATAAATATTCACCTTCACTCTTTCTTCAAGAACTCCCAATATTAAAAATCACATTACATACTTGAACCAACACACAAAGATCAATTAGGACACATTACATATCCCAAATAAGCCCACTCTTTAACTCTTCGCTCACACTCAATCTTAAAACCTATAAGAGCATTGTTTTGACATAGAAAATATGACCTAAAATTAATACACACCATCATAAATTTTATCTTCCCCTCAACCCATCCACTGAGCACACACAACCTTCACCTTGCCTTCGCTCCCCATACACACACTCTCAAACAACCTCTTGAGCATACTCACTTATTTTATCTCTTCTAGGCTTATTAAGTTCCAATAACCTATGTGATCACCTTCATTACATTGATCAAAAAAGCATTTATGATCCTATTCACTCACTTATGGTCCTTACTGACCTATACCTTTTATTTAAGAGTTTATCTCCTTCACTTGGCTTTACATTCGCATAACTAGAGCAAACATGCCAAATAGGCCTTGTACTTATACCATGCTCTTGGTATAACCAATATTGGTTTAAAAAGATAATTAAAAAAATTATTAAACATTTTAAATATGTTCTCATACATGTAACATGTAATAATCACATACTCCATAGGTTGACCAATGCCTCATTACCCCCATACCAACATTTGGTCTTGGTGAAACCTAAAACCATTAAGCCTTCATACTCACGTGTTACATGTGAGACTACTTAGACCACATTCATCCTTTACAAATGACTATAATATATCAAACATATCTCCAATATCACCTTTATAACTACCACATGGGTCCATGCCATCTAGAACACCAACTCCACACTTGGACCTACCAATTAGTTCTCCTAGCTCTTTAGGTCTTCATACATAGAAAACATAGTCTCAAAATTCTAAAACAACTATTAAATATTTCACATTACATATAATTAATCACTTGTTTTAATCCTTTATGACCTTAGCTATACCTCCATGTACTTTATACACATCAACACATGTTCTAAGCACTCAAAATAACATACATAAAATGACCACTAAGATTGGTCATATACAATCAAAATATAGTCAACATATTTTGACTCTTTGTATCTGATCAAAGGCATATCATGAAAAAAATGAATTATTATAATACATATAGACTTATATAACATCTCCATGCTCATTTTATTCTTCAACTCTGTTCAAAACACCTTTAACTTACCTCTGCAAGATGGTCACTCAAACTGTCAGTGCATTCAACAAACATAATCAACTTCTACATCTTTGTTCATAAAAAATATAGATTTTTAAAACTATAATTACCAAAAAATATATATTTATGGTCTATAAAACAATCTCTAATATATAATTCATCATGAGACATCCATATATTATCAACATAATCTCAATTATCCTTCTCAGGTCACTTGCAAAAAATAGTCAAACACATAGTCAACTTTAGAGATAAATATATGAACACTAAAACATTATAAATAGGCTAAATATATTCACCATGTATTCATATTCAACTTTTATTTTTATAGTACCTTCGAATTCATCCTAGATCAAAAGTTATGGACAAATTACAGAGCACTAGTTTTCCCTTTGTAAAATTCAAATATTCAAATGCCAATGGTCACAGTTAAACCTCAAACACTATGATATCATCTGGTGCCCTCAAATATTATATAAATCATTAATATTTAATCTTATTTTCATTATATATAATTTTAGTGTCATTAAACAACTTTCACTTTGACCACTTTGACTCCACTCACATCGTTAAATCAATATGTACAATTACATCTGAACTATGCAATCCTTATCCTTTACCTTTATTCAGTGTTAAACATAGAGTAATTATTTCCATATAATTTATTCCTGAAATATTTGAGTAAATTCACTCTTTTTATATCTTCAAGGTTACTCAAAATTTACCTAGTGCAAAATTGACTATGTATGGGAACCCTTGCAATCTGCCTAAGAAGCCAACTTTAAACCTCAATAACTTTTTCTAGAGTTAGATGCATGATATAAAATTTAAACCATATGATATAATAATATATTATAATCCAACCATATATAAATATGATCTTATAACCATCATACATGTAAGATATAACTCCATTAATCTGCTCACTCAGATTTTTTTGCCACAGAGCCAACTATTCCTAGAACTGCATGGAAGGCCAACTTTGCATATGCATATATTTTGGTGCACTTCATTTCATGGCCTAAAAATTATCACATATACCATAAGAATAAAATAAACAAAACAATATAATCAATATTTTTTTAAACCACCACACATGCAAAATATGATTACATTAAAATGCCTACCCAATTTTTCTTGCCACATGTAAATTTGGCTATGTATGGGAAAACAGTATCAAAATGCTTGGGAGACCAACTTTGCACTTGAATATATTTTGTTGTGATTATTATAATAGACTAATATTTATCACATAATATATTATCTCATATGGTAATTCATCCATATATCAAGACACTCTTGAAACTTTCATACATGTGAGATATGATGTCACCAAAATGCTTACTCAGTTCTATTTGAAGATAGAAAACACTATCAATATGCCTAAGAGCCCAAATTTTCACACAAATATCTTTGGTTGAGAATAATCGCATGAATTTTGACTTATATAATATAAAATTAGGATAAATTTGATCATAACTATATGACCATCTCCCCCTAACTCATCCGCATGTGTGAATGTTGACATCATCAAACTACCTACTCAAATTTTCTATCACTAGACCCAAAATGTCTAAATGAAAACAATGATCAACCAAATGAAATAAATTCATGAATATAATCTCTCCAATCATCCTTTAACTCTAATATGACCCTTTTCACATCCTTAAATCACTATACTCATCCTTAATCACCTCACTAAGTCAAACACTGAAGAACCATGCAGTGACTCTAAGGCACATTAAAGCACACTTTGTCATTGTCATTCTATCACACATCATCACCTTAGAGACATCATTGATAGGCATCCAATAAGATTATTCTTGCAAGATCATGATCAATAGATTAATTTTATCATAGTTCATCCAAAATAATTGACCTTTCTTTTAAGAAGTTGAGTGTCCTAAAATTTATATACATAAATGTGTTAAAGTATGGAATGAGGAATGAGTGGTACCAAAGTATTGGGTTCATATTTTACCCTATACACTTGTTTATTACTATCATCATGGTACATACATCAAGAGTGTATAAGGGAGACTAAGCATTAGGGACAATTACAAAGTGATTTTATATAAACTTTTGTTTATTAGTATGAAAATCCTCTGGTTCATAACACACTTCAAAAAATCAAACACTTCTTATGCCATGGGTGCATAGAATACCTAATAACCACAATGAAATCCAATGTGTAGAAGAACACAACCTATGATCTTAATTTGGAATTCCAAATATATAAAGATTTTAAGAAATAAGAAAAATCCCTAATGCAGCCATGTCACCAAATACAAGATGAAGTAGAGGACATTTGGGATTTTGATTCTGATGGTGACCTGGACTTGAATGATTTATTTGAACTTGAATGACCTATATAGCCACTAAAGGACACTAACACAAAACCTACTAAAGAAGATATGATGCACAACATCCAAGTTACTATATAAAAAGGTAAAAAGAGGATACAATAATATATTAATGAATAAAAATGCAGCATTTATTAGTAACCTTTCAAAAATCATGTTGTAAACATCTCAATAGAGGAGGTTTCAAAATTGGCAAACATAGGTGACTATTGGATAAAAGCTGAAATTTTGGAAGATCTACAACTCATAAGGGATTATCAAATATTTTTCCCACTAAATTATTATAAGTTCAAGTAATTGATCCATATATTAGTGAGGTGCATATTGAAATGAAAGAATGTACACAGCGCATAAATAAGCAGCCATATAAGCTCAATCTGAACATGAAGCTCAAAGTAAAAACTGAACTAGATAGAATGCAAGATGTAAGAATAATTTATCTAGTAGAAAAGGTACATTGGGTAAGCCCCATGGTGGTGTATCCAAATAATATAGGTTAAATATATATATGTGGGGATTATTGTATTCTAAATGATGCATGCGTAAATGATCCATTCCCAATTCCACTCATAGATGAAGTTTTGGATTCTATTATAAGACATGAAATCTATTATTTCACAGATGGTTTCAACATATATCATCAGCTGTCAGTCATAAAATAAGATAGATCCAAAAAAACTTTTGTAATATAATGGGTTTATTTTGTGTATAAGGTCATACCTTTTGGCCTTAAGAATGCACTTGTGATGTTCTCTTATGCATTAGTCACTACATTTAAGGATTTCATTCATGACTTCTTGGAAGTTTACCTTGATGATGGGGAAGTATTTTCCTTGTTCAAACAACATTTGTCTAAGTTGAATCTAATGTTAGAATGATGTTAGACTTTGTGCATCACTTTGAATTTGAAAAAATTCTTATTTTTTACACCCTTTAGTGTTTTACTAGGACATGTAGTATGCAATCAAGGCATTCTAGTAGACTAGGAAAAAATCATTATAATCCTAAGTATGCCTCCACCTATCAATTCCATCAAAATGATCTCTTTTATGGGACATATAGGCTAATATTGAAATTTTATCAAAAGATACATAGCTATTTAATCTTGATTGGAATCTTTACTACACAAAAATGCAAAGCTTTTCTGGACTTTTGAGTGCCAATCAACCTTCATCAAGCTAAAGGAAAGATTGGTTAATGCACCCATACTAGTTTCTCTAGACTTGAGAAAGCCATTTCATGTACATGTGTATGTTTTAGGTATCATAGTTGGTTCTATGCTTTTATAGCCAAGAAAAGGTGGACTCGACCATTCTATTTATTTTTCTAGTAGGAGACTGTTTGATGCATATAAAAACTACACACTCACTGAGCAAGAAGCATTGGCCATCATGTTTGCACTGTATAAATTCTGACATTATATACTTGTAATTACATTTAATGTCTTCACTAACCATCAAGCCCTATGATACCTTGTTAATAAGCCAATGTTAGGAGGACACATATCTCAATGGTTGATGCTATTTTAGGAGTATTAATTTTACATTAATGTCAAACTAGGAAGAGAGAACATGGGACCAAACCATCTTAGATACATTCATAATGGTGAAGAGATAAAAGAATTATAAGAAGACTCTCTTGATTCTCACCTCTTCTATGTTTCTACAATTCTTGAAAATTTTTAATCCATTTCCAACTTCATCAAACAAGGAGTCTTCCCTACAGTGTGAAGGATACAATGAGTTTCTCTAGCAAAACATCATTACAAGGTTTAAATGCCCTATTAATTTAGTCATAGATAGAGGAACACACTTTCTAAAAAACACCATCAAGGCTTTGACTGAGGAATTTATAATTTCTCATCATAAAAGAAATGTGTATCATCCACAAGCTAATGGCTAAGCTAAAGCTTCTAATAAAGTGATGGGTAAAATGCTAACAAAGATCTGTAATGTCAAGAGGGTTGATTGGGATGATTGCATTCTTATAATTTTGAGGGAATATCACACATACTACAAGTGAACTATAGGTTTTACACCTTTTCATTTAATGTATGGTCTTAAACCAATCATGTTGATAGAATACTTAGTACCCATCTTATGTATCACCATGATCATAAGAATAGGTGATCGTGAGTCTCTAACCAATAGATTGATTGAACTAAATAAGATGAATGAGTATAGATGTAGAGCAGTGTGGACATAGGAAGTGTAAAAATAGAGCCAAAAATCATGGCATGATAAGAATTTGTGCCAAAAATAACTTCATAAAGATCAACTAGTCTTATTATATGATAGTCATTTCAAAGCATATTTGGGTAAGTTACAAATTTGATGGAAAAGGCCCTATATTATACATAACCTAATAAAACAAGGAACCATATTTTTAAGATATATTCAAGGAATTGTGTTACTAAGGTGGGTAAATGGTTTTAGGCTTAAGCCTTATCATCAATAGTTGATTGATCTCATTCTACAAATTGAGTAGGTGATGAGTAATACCAAGTAGATTAGGATTTACCAGATTTTACATGTTTTGTGTGTGTTTATTTTTAGTTTGTGTTTATTTATAGAATCTCTTTAATAATATTTAACAATAAATATAACAAGCATTATGTGTGTCATCTATGTGTAGGAGGATCCACGTGTGTCACCAAGAAAGTTAAAGAGGAGTGACTAAAAAATATTAAGTCCAGGAAAGGTATGTAAATGCCCCATCAATAAGATATCCATTAAATAATGATCATCCACTAGAAGTAAATGCATGACTTAAGGGTTGATTGATGTGATCTTTAACAAATCAATGGATTGTCAACATCAATTACTTATAGTCCCCATATGGACACCAAAGAGAATAATGGCATAACTCCACACATGCACCAATGACTAACTACCTTAATGGTCAAATTGGATACAATTTTTTCACATCCACCATTGCATTCATGATGAGTGAATATCTCAACTTGACATTCATGTGAAATATAAGAGGTACAAAATCTATAAATCCTAATTTTGAATACCAAGAAAACATTTCATCCTTGTGCATATTTTTTGAACTATAATTTCTAAGAGTTGAGCTATTTTTCTTACATAGAGAACATAAAGTATCTTAATTCCTTCACTTCATGTAGATATGGATACTTTATAGCTCATTTAAGCTCTTACCGATAATCAAAAAGAGGCTATGGGTGTCGATATGGCCCTCAAAAAAAAAGTTTAGTGACCAAAAACCATTCAATTACCTCTACCAAGTTGAGTAGAAGTTATTCTGATAAGATCTTATTAATGTTGTGAAACCACTCACCCTCACAACTCCCCACCATTTCCAAAATGCATATGTTGAGTGTGTACTATGCATTCCCACCTTTGGTGACCTAGGAGAAATAATATAAGTGTTTCTTGATTGGTACAATGATGGTAACATTTATTTAGGTGTGGACAAGACTGTTGTCATCAATACACAAGCCATGGTTTGAGTTTTGGGCATGCATGTGTATGGAGATTCTTTATCTCCATAGAATAAAGAAAAACCTCCCATTTTTTAAGAAGTTTAGGATATATATATATATATATAAGGAACTAGAGGGATTCCCATTGATGAAATATTAGATGAGCTAGTGCACATCCTCATGGAGTGCATCACAAGAATATTTTGGTAGATGACCAAGTCTTCTAAGAAAATACCCAAAGGAGTCATGGACATCACCCACTAGATGATCCATAAAAATGAATAATTCAACTAGCTAGAGTAATTCATCTAGGAGTTACTTATGAACATTGAGAAATGTGACACCTATCCCAAGTAGAAATTCTAATACCAATTCCTCATCTTCCTATTTTTATTGATGTAGTGGAAGTCATCAAAGGGATAAGTGTGCCCTAATATAGATTACTAGCTAGCATAGCAGTTTTGGAATCTCATTTGGATGTAAGAGCATGGATCCCTCACACATGAGGGAAAATTTAAATCCTAGTGGAAGGAATTCCTAGACCTCATAGTAACACATCCTTGAGTGCCACCTAATGTCATGTAATACTTAAGAAAGCATGCCTCTATCACTTTTTTTCCCAAAAGATTTTTTATCACCCATCTATGAGATACCACATTTTCCCTTCCAACCACTTCTTTTCTTTATCACAATGGACATGGTGTAGGATGAAGTGGTCTAACAAAAAGAATTCATATCTAGGCATGTAACTCCCTTGTAATAAATACCACCTATTTTAGATGTTCTTGTATCATAATAATCAAAAGAAGATACCAACTTAGAATAATAGAAGGGAAAGCATAAAGCAGAACACCATTTAAAATCCCTTCCCCTAAAGTGAAATACATATAAGACCATGACATAGATGGATGATCTAAAGGTTCTTCATATAAGGAACTCCTAAAACCTTGTGTATATGAGCATAGATATGTAGGAAGTATACCAAGTCATGATGGCTGACATGGCTGAGGACTTATATGAGGAGGTAGAAAAATAAATTTTCTTTTTGAAGGTAGTGCAGATGGTTAAATTGCAAAAGAAGGTTCCACCTAAAATATGGGTGTACCTCCCATCATGACCACCTTCCATCATTGTTCACATATTTTGAGAAGGAATAGAGTAGCTCTAGTGTATACTTGATTTATTTTAGCCTCAACCTACACTGACATCTTTGAACCCCTACCAAAGAGTCTACCTAAAACTCTTGTGAATAGTCTTTACATAAGGAAAATAGCTAGGGTTTTCCCCCACATTAGAAGAATGCACATTTGGTAGCCTAGATATATCATATGAATCACAACCTATCCTCGTATCCACTGCACCACCACTAAAATTTAGGCTAGTCATGCTTGGGAGGAGGAAGGCATAGGTTTCTAGTTCAGAGGTGTGACCTAGTGATTCACCACCATCTCCCCAGGCTCAAGATGTTGAATATCTTACACTAGAGTATCTAACCAAAAAATATCAATAGGCCACCAAATAAGAAATAGCTTATGTAGCTGAATGACACATGAGGAAGGAGGAAAATAAGAGAAAAAGAAAAAACACAATAATAACATGCCACGTAGAAAGTTAAAGAAGTCAAGGCCACACAAAAGGCCAAAGACATAAAAGTTGACATTAATAAGGCCATGGATGTGTACAAGAAGGCACAAAAATTAGTTGAGACAATAAAACAAGCATAGGAGGAATGAGAGCACAAGAAAAAATAGGATGAACTCATTTCTAAAGTGAAGGTAGAAGAAGAAGAAAAGATAAAATAGGATGCAGTAGCCTAATCACAATAGTCTATGGAAGATACCAAGAAATAGGAGGAGGATGATGAATTCCTATGACAATAACAAGCATAGGCACAAGATTGAGTATAAGCTCAAGTGTAGGCCCAAGCTACACAAGATAATGCCAAGGCTATGGCCCTGGAAAAATGAAAAAGGAAAGAAGAAGATGAAAAGAAGGAATTAGAAAAAGAGAAGATGAAGAAATAGGAGGAGGAGAAAGCAAAACATAAGTAGGATGAAGATTTTTTAGAATAAATTAATTCTGTATTAGACGTCATAACATAATAAAAATCACCAATAACAATACCATTAAGTTTATAGCAACCCAAGTTCTCACTAGGATGTGCCTAGCTCTAGAATGTTCTTATAATGAGTGCTCAATGCACCACATTCTCACTTATGCTTGCCACCATGCCATGCCTAGATGCTTTAGAATTCATAAGAAAATTAGCACTCCCAATCAAGAAGGAGGCTTCCTTAGATGTGTTCCAATTACCCTTGAATAAAAACTTTGAGGGTGCCATAGCTTTTTAAGAGTCAATCACATAGAAGGCCACCTCCTTGGAGGAAGAACATGAATTATTAAAGACAAAGAATGTGGAGCTAAAGTCTCACCTCTATGAAGTAAAAAAAATGATTGAGAACACTTGATTAGAATTTCTCACTCGAATAATCAAGGACCAAGTCATGTCAAACCATTGTAGGCTTAAGATGTTAATATTAAAGATCACTAAAGAATGGTGTGCAACACATCAATTTTGCATAGTAGGTACATTGGGATAGAGTATGAATACTGAGGTAGTTGCATTAATCACCTTGATGCAAGAATACTAAAGCATGATGGATGTTTTATCCATCTAAGCACATCATGTCACATGAAGTCTCTTGGACTATAAGTAACACCTAGACAACTCCCTCACCAGCTATAGTGTAGACTTTAATGCTACCTCAATCACCAAGACAACTATGGATAGTCAAACCACATCAACATATGAGAATGATATAGATCTTTAAGACTCCTTTGATGATAGGGATAATGTACATGATCAAATTTTTGACTAGTAGAGTGAGCTTAAACATAGCTCATTTGTGGGTCTTCAGGACAAATGTCACACAGATAATCTAGAATAAATGAGAATAGAAATCAAAATATGGGTGAGCAACACAAAGGTATTCATGAACATCACTGATGACTCAAACCTAAAATAACTTATCAAATATCATGCACTAATTTGAATCTCATTCTGCATGGTCTAGGAAGTGATGATTGATTTTCATACTTACAAAAGTGACTTAGCACCCATTTGTAGTGAAGTGGACTATATTCTCAATGTTTTAGTTCACAATCCACCATTAAAATTCCAATGAGCCATTTCATAACATAAGGCTACACAGTCTAGGGCTAAGGATCTTATTGGCCACTCCTCTTCCACAACAATGCCACCTCTTTCCAGTTAAGTACTACATAAGGTGAAATTTTTGAAATTTTGTAAACAATTTTATATTGGGATAATTAGTGAGAAAAGCAAGGTGATGATGGTTAAAAAATCATAAAGGGTGACCACCTAGTTATGCCAGCCTATTGAAAACCTAAAAGGGAAGTAATTTGGTGCGTTACTTAGTTGAAAACCTAAAAGGGTAGATAAGTAATGTGTAATAGGTGAAAACTATAAATGGTGCCTTGAGCGATTACTATGAATCATATTAGTCTAACCATTTATTTAGCTTCTACCCTGGGTGCACCATCATATGATCATATGATGTTATCTTAGGACTAGACAACATTTTAAGTTCAAGATAGTTTTAGGAGAATAAAATAGATAGTAAATTTATGTAGGATATTCCTTGGATATTCAAGTATTATGTATTCAATTGTTGATTATATGTATTATATCCTATTCTCCATGATTTGTAAAAGGATAAAAGATGAAGAGTCTCCTCTTTTGGTGATAAAGTATGAGATGAATATGAAAAATCAAGGATCGTAAATGACTATATATGTATTCTTGTATGAATAAGATGATGAACTTTTATTTAGATCAACATGGACTATTTGGTTATGGTTACCTATTTTATTTCTTATTTTATTCCTTATATGCACAATCATGTTTAATGTATGGCTTAAACCTATCTAAGTGATTCTAAATTCTCTGTAAATGATTAATGAAGTATTTTTTAATCCTAATTTCTATTAAATACATGATAATACATCTCTTATATGTTTCTATTTTTCTTTTTGAATGATAATTCTCTGCCCTATCCTACACACTTAAGTAAAACTTAGCTATCCTAGTCCTTAGCATGTTTTGTTGCATCAAGAACCTCTGTTAACAATCATCATTTAAGAGGTATTGGTAATGGTGTATTTTCATCAAGTGGAATAGTGTGTTTTAATTATCAAAAGGTTTTTTATATTTAAAAGTTTTGTAAACATGGATTCTTAAGTCATGACAAGAAAGTTGAGGCCCCTAGAGTGGAAGAAAGAAAACAAGATAGTGAGTGGAAACCAAAGGTAGCTAAGGTGAATGACGACTAATATTCAAGTTCAAGTAGACTATTTTCCATGGTGAAGCATAGTTTAGATGCAAAGGAGGACCAATAAATCCTCCTATTAGCTCATATTGTGGATGAAGGATTTAAAACAAATAGACTAAGACATAATTTGGTTCAAATGAAGATTTAAGAGGTCAAGCTAAAAGGGATATTCAAACCTAAGAGGATCATGAAGAAAGATTAATCTAGTAATGACATGGAGATCTATGAATATATTTATTTTATGTTTTATTATTACCCAAGATATAAGAGGTGACTCAATTGGGCTTCACGGAGGCACTCAGTCAATGAACAAATCATGAAGGATGCTTGGTCTTAGAGCGAGCGTTGCACTCTTTGTTGATATTTAGATCTAATATTAAGTTAATGGTCTATTAGAGGTTTGATTATAAGAGATGGGTTACAAATAATTTGTATGATTACTTGATCAAACTAAGTCACATTCATGATAGGTCTAAATTCTTCATGGATACAAGGGGAGCCAAGTATGCTCCAAGAGTAGGTGTGTTTACCAAGAATATCTATAGTAGTTAGTTTTGAGCCTGGTCTCTATTGATTTATTGACAAAGATAGAGAATGATATTTTTTGGAGAGAAAAGGTATGTTTTTCCAAGTCCAAAGATCAGATAGTTTTCAAGAGATGACCCTTTATCACTAATGTCAAAGTGAGAAAAAGATTAGATGAGGAGAAAGACCAATTTGAAGAAGATTCTATCTAGGAAGATGAGAATGATCATCTTTGTTTGATTTTTCCCATCAATGACAAAGGGGGATATTTTTGAGGTATGTTCCTAATGTTGGTATTGTGACATTCATGTTCTCATTGATGTCCTAAAGATGTTCTTATGAAGATGCATGGTAGGTGACAAAGAAACCAAGTGGTAAAGTGACAAGATATTTGAAGGAAATCTATTGTCTATATATTGAGAAATAATTTTAATGTAATTTATTAATTATTATGAGGTTGATGACATGTCAATTGCAAGATCAAGACATAAGGTAAGCATACTTTTGAGCACTAGTCTTAAGGAACATTATCATATCATGAGCATGTGTGTGAAGGTGGTGGTCTAATAAGATGGATACACATAAGTATGATGATATGTTTAATAATTCATAATAATGAATATGAAGCATTGAAACACTTAATAAATTTTCAAGGTAAACATTCTTGTTTATGGTCTTAAGCCTAAGCATGAAACCAAACTAGTCTTAGACTCTACCTAACCTAATGAGGAATCTTGAGTTGTTATCATGAATGAAAATCATTGGTATAACATTTGAGAATATGTTTTAAACTTTTTAAACATGTATATAAGGTTTAAAATCCTTAAGACAAGGTTTCTAGGTCATCTCTTGGCATAGTATTTACTTAAAGAGACCTAGTGAGAAGACACAAGTTTAGTAGTATGATGAGGTGAGAAGTATAAGGATTGTAAGAAGAATATTAGAATTATATGAGAAATTTATGAGGTTTTATGACATTATAATTATGTTTTGAGATGATTACACAAGGTTTTAAGGTGTGTTCAAGGTCCAAGTATGGCTTATAGGTTTTAGATGTAGTATGTAAAGATACCTAGTATGGCCTAATGAGGGGTCAAGATCAATTTACAAGGTTAAAAATCTCATGAGAGAATTTTTAGAGGTGTGATAAATTTTATCAAGTGTTTTTTCCAAGTCTAAGGTCAAATTCTAAAGGATAAATCATGAAATATGGTCTTGAGGTTTTTTGTGTGCACAAAATGAGGTATATCAAACCTGATAAGATTTTTTTTATGCACATTATCATGTGAAATTTTTTCATGATATACTAATAATTTAATGGAATTTGTCTGAGTTTCCTATCTCAAATTTCTTGGCATTGATTTTGGAGTTGAAGAACAATCCTTTATGAATGATTGTTAAGAATGGAAGGCAGTTTAAACCCATTTAAACCACTCATAATGACCCAATAGGTAATATATTGTTGGAAATGTCTTATAATTGATTGGATGACATATTTTTATGATTATATAATATATGACTATCCTAGTTTCCTTGAGGTGGCATTTTTTGGTTAGAAGAGTGAATGGAAGCTACAAAAAACCCCTTATTTCATGGATTTTTTATGTAACAGGCAAGGTTGACCAGGTCAAAGCATGAAATTTTATAGATGTTTAATTTTTAGACCTAAACTATGCTAAACTAGTCATGGAAGTTGTTCTATAGCTAAAAAGGCCTAATGAGGAAGATAGTGAGAAAACTAGGCAGAAGTGAGACTGAGATTAGGGATGGATTTTAATGGATTAGGGATGGATAAAAATTAATGGTTTCATTTTTAGATAACTATATAACTTTTATACCTTTAATTTAATATTTGGTGATGCTTATATTTAAGAAAAAATTTGCTCTCAAAGTGGCCTATCTAACATAGTGAGGTATGTGTAGGGTGAAGACATGAGATTGGTTTATAAGACCAATATTGATATTTAAACATGTAATAAGTATATTTAAATATGTTATAAGGATAATAATTATATTATAAACCCATTTTAAGTTCATAAAATGGTTCACATAGGTGTTCTTAGGTCTTAGTTTCCATGACTATGCTTTAGAGTTACAGGTAGTTTTCTATGTGTGAGTGAGAATGATATTTTTGAGTCATTATGCATAGAATTGAAGAATAAAATGTATATTAAGTTATTATATATTTATATTAGGTTAATTTTAATTAATTTTTAATCATGATAAATGCCTATGAAGGTGTGAAAGTCAAAGGTTCTTGACTAGGTTTTGAAGCCTATGTGTAGTTCTAAGTGAGCATATGGAAATGATCAGTTTGAGGTCTTTTGACATATGTGATGAAATATAATGTAATTTATGATTAACATAAGGTCATTAAGTTTATATAAATTTGGTATTTTAATTTTTTTATGTTTAAAATTTGAGTGTATACTTCATATATCCAAGGTAGACTTTTTGGCAGTGAGTAGGCTTGATTACAAGTAGACCTAATGGTGTGGTTCAATGACTAAAATGAGATAAATGGTATTAGGGAACTAAGGTGAGATTATCATGGGTATAATTTAAGTGTGTATAAATTTTTTTATTTTTTTATAGAGTCTCAAGGTATACCAAGGTAGTCAAGGTAAAATGTGTGCTTTGAGAAGGCCTAATTACATTAGGTCTCTATTAGGCCTAATGGTGGTTTTGGTCCTTATGGGTGGTGACCGACCTATGTAATAGTTTTATAAAATTTTAAATGTGTTTTTTATATATTATAATTTTAATACAATTATTAATATGCTTTTGGCCAAACAAGGTGGGAAAGAGTAAGAGTCAAGTATAAAAAGGTAATAGGCCTAATTTGACTAGTTTGAATATTGAGGGGAAAAATGAATGATATAGGGTTTTAAAAAATAGGTAGGGGGATTAACTACCATAAAATAAGTTTTTTAAATATGTAATTAATCTATAATATTGAATCTATAGGTGATGATCAATTTCATATGACCTAATTCTACCAAGAAAAGGGCTAGTTGAGCAAAGAAGCATAATAGGCTATTTGAGAGAGATAGAAGAGTGATACAAGAAAAATAAGGGGATAATAATTAGTTGAGTGAGAAAAAGGTGTTAAAATGTGATAATAGGTTCTAGTTATCTGATTTTATTCTGATTTATCTAGGGGTTTGGTGCCTCTTTACAAGTTGGTGCTTGCTAAAGGACTAGTTGAGTTGGTGCTTGACTACTGAGGGATCAGTGCTCCTTATAGGGTTGGTGCCTCACAAAACCATAATTAATTGATAATATGTCTTTATTAAAAGATATTTTTAGTGTTTTTTATCCCCCATGAGGACTTCACACATATATCTTGTGTTCTTATGTTGTGTGCTTTTATAGATGCTTATTTATGCATTGGTTAATACATGTATGTGAATGAATGCTTCATGGATGATAATTAAAATTGAGTGAATGATTTAAGGCCACTAATTCACCCCCCCCTTAAATATTTTTACTTAAAACATGGTTTATATCATTTATTTCTAGTATTAGTTATCTTGCTTCCAATAAGTGTGTCAGCACACAATTATAGTTAGTTGCCTTGGTTGTTTTGGTGTCTTATCTTGATTGCTTCTTAAGTGTTGTTATTTGGTTATTTTTGTTGTGTCTTGTGATTTTTTGAAGTCCTTGAGGGTTTTATGAGGTTATATTTTTTTTGGAATTCTAATAATATAGTCAGAAAATCCTCAATGTCATGTATGAGTCTTGTCATTGTCATGAAGAGTTAGTGGGTTCTTTTGACTAACAAGCTAGTCACCCCTTGTGAATCACCAAAAATGTTGAAAATTTGGCCTCCTAGGCCAAATCTCAAACCTTTCATTAAAAAATAATTTCCATGACATTTAATCATATATATGTGATATCCATGCATTGTGATATCTCCTAAATACTTCTTGAAGTCATTTAACACAGTCAGAGGTGTCATCGTATGTGTTAGAGTCTTGTTGTGAACTCACCATGTCATAGTTGTTTTGAGGTCTATTAGTGATGTGATAGTGGTCATGGTGGTCCTTGAGTGATAAAATGTATTATGAGGTTTAGAGAGTGGTATTAAACCTATTTAACAAGATTAAGGTTTCCTAGCAGAAGTTTAGGTATTTTAGAGAAAATAAGGTTGTAAATTCCTATAATTTTAAGCTTGTTTAAACCATTTAAAGAAGAAAAACCTTTGTTGGTAGGATGTAAATGTGTTAAAACCTTCTTCAAATTCATAATATGAAGATATAATAATGTACTCAAGTCATTGTTCATAGTTTATTGATTCAAATAGCTTCAAGCCTTCATACCCCCCTAAGCCTTCATACCTCGCTAAAGCCATCAAATGACCCTTAAAAAACTCATATGAGGATTTTTGCATTGTAAAATCTTAAAAATGGGGTATGTTTTGATGAAAAGTGCATTATAATGGTATTAATGGGGTACCATATCCATTATAAATACATCACTAGGTGGTTTATATCCATAAGGGTGCATTTTAAGGCTCAAATTCACTCCCCACTCACCAAATGTGTCCCACACATGGGAAAAGTGTTTATCTTCAAATCCCACACAATAATACATATTTTAAAATGACTTATGAATTTCAATTTCCATCCTCCTACCTACTAATGACATTTTAAAGTTAGAAACCTAAAGAAATGCAAGAAATAAGGTGTTTTGATAGAGTTTTGTAGGTTATATGGACCTTTATAGTGAGTTCCATATAGAGGAGGTTAGGAAGTGAACCTAGAGCTCATGTCAAATGTCTCATATGTTTTTCATGACTAGAATATGTAAAATAATCCCAAAACTAACCTCTCCCTTCTAGCATCCTTATTAGCAATCTAAACAATCTCTTAACCTTTTGCTCCATTCATACAAGAGAGCAAATATAGAGCTAATATCTTTGGAAAGGAAGGGGGTCTATTGAAATTCACAATCTTAGAATATTTTTTAGATTCATGGTCTATGCTTTATGAACAAATACTAGAAATATGGGCACTCAAATGGTATTCTTCATTTATGTAGGGGGTCAAAATGGTATTGGTTTTGGTGAACTATTGAAATGGTTTTAAGGTCCTCATAGTGCATCTCCATCTCCCTCCACCCCTAGTTCACACATGTGAGGGTATTAGAGGAAGCAAATATTCATGTTTCCTCCATTTTTAGACTATAGATAGAGTTTTTCATGTTGTGGAGTGTTTAGTTCATAACATAGAAGTATTAGATGGTATTTTAGGGTTGAATGAGGTGGTAAGTTATTTATATCCCACTTAAATATCCTATTTATTCTCCCCAATCACTCAACTAAGTTTTAAAATTAAGGAACCCATTTCAGTCATGATCCAAGGTGATTACCATAGGTACATTAAGTGATCTCCTAACAAACATAAAAAATGTGTCACTATAGTGGCTATAAAGGATTATAAATTTATTGTAAAATATAAATAAACTCCTTCATGTTATACTCATTCCTTGTTCTATTACCATAAAATCCCCTCACTTCCATATAATCAATCATATTCTCATTTTTAATCCTTGAAAAGTAAATCTTCATTTAGCTACTTATAGGCCTAAGACAGTCTAAGCAAATGGAAGAGTGTTAAGATGAGATATATAGAGACATTGATGAGCCTAAGAAGTCACATGAGTCAATGAAAAATATAATAAATGGAGAAAATAGGGTCAAACAAGATCAACCTTTAAACTTAGCTCTAAAAGAAAGCCAAACTCTCACATTCATTACAAGCCTTTCAAGGTAGATTAAGCAAGTAGGATGATCATTTTGGGTTTGATATGTAGAAGGTATTGAATATCTTTGTGGAGTCATATAGAATATGATAAGGTATGAAGACAAAGTGAGAAGTGTAAAACATGACCAATGTCATCTCAGCCATACCAAGATAAGAACTCAGTTAAGATTCTTATTGGGTACACATACATGATTATGACTACAGGCTGAAGGTGCTAATGATGTGAGAATATTTAATAATATTCCATAAGGTTATAAGGATACATATTTTATTCAAGTATATCATAATTTTCATCTAATGGTTTGACCCTTTGAAATGGGATTAGCCTTGGATGGCCTAATAGGCCTAGTTAAGCCTAAGTATATAGTTACAATCAACATCATAAGGAGGAGACTAAGGTATGTAGAAGTCTACATAATGGTAAAGTGATAGGAAATTAAGGTAATATAATCACTTGTATTTAAGATTCATCAATATTAGTTGGATGCTCTGGTCTCTATAATAAAGTGAAGCACCTTGACTGACCATCAGGCAAAGTAGACCTAGGTAGGTAGTCACATGCCAGTTATGATATGGCAAGACAATGAGTGGAAGATAGGTTAGTCAATAAGATCAAAGGAAATTATATGTGGGAGAAATTTATACATATTGTTTTAATAACCATGAAAACATAAGGTACCAACCCAAGAGGTTTGTTTTGAGGATTTGTAGTTAGCTAGCCAGACCACCTACAAGCTTGATTGTAGGTAAAAGAGAAACTAAACATAGAAACCAATATTAAGGGGCATTTAAGAAATATGAAGTACAAAATATATTGAAAATTCATGTTATAAATGATAAATTTTATTAATTAAGATAATTTTGTCATAAGGGGATTCATTCTCTCACATAGCCAAGGATCCTCATTTGGGTATATACAAGCATGACTATGGATGAAAGACAACTTGAGCAAAAAACTTGTTTTAGGGTGTCATTAGGTAAAAACAGTGTAATGAGACTAGAAAATATCATTTAAAGTATTTTCATAGTTGGTTAATGGAGATAATAGCTATGTATAGTGAATAAATCTTGCCTCTTACACCTATAGCATAGTCAAAGGCATAGTTGCCACCTATAAATAGAGTGCTATGTGATCAAAGAATCTAAGGGAGAAGAAACATAAAAGTAAAAATGAGGGTTTCTCACTTTTTCCCCAAGAATATCTCAATATTTGACATTAATTTGTTTTAATCCTTAAGACAAGAAGATTTTAATAAGCCTACACAAGCCTATTACACCTAAATAAGCCTAAATAGGCATGTGCATATCAGTTGAGGGATTATACATATTTTAGGGGTTTTGAAGGGATGAAACCACCTAATAATAATTAGGATATAGATGTAAAAATGTTCAAATTGATAGGAATCTCAAGTGAGGAACAAATAATAGTCATCCAAGTCATTAGGGCTATACAAACCCAACCACTCACAAACCCTAGGTCCTCTCAAGAAGGTATGTAGAGAGTAGGGTTGGTAAATATCTAGTCCAAAATATGTTTTCAAACACTAGAGACATGATACATAACTTATAAATCCATAAACATGATGTAAGGTATATGAAACCATTAAAGTCTCTAACACCTATCGTAGGGTACTTAGGCCTAATAGGCATGGTACTCAAGGCAAACTCATATGAGAGAATAGATGAACATGTTGGTTAGATAAACTAGGGGAAAGTGTAATAGAGATTAAATATGTGTGGAGGGTTATATAATCATGTTAAACCCCCAAAACTATTTACAAGAAACACAAATCCCTCAGACTTAGTCTAGGTCATTAGGACTAAATCTAGGTTTAGGCCTCAAACCCCACCACCACATTGAAGCATACTCAGACCCTATTAAGAAAACTTAACATCATGAGGAGGTGTGGGAAGATATTAAAGACCCTAAAATAGGTTTTTAACTAGGGAAATGCAAAAATATGTCAATTTTTTCTTAAGACCCCCCTCAATCTATAACATACTAGTCTATCAACTCAAGTTGTACATTCAAATTCTCATATATTTAATCACAGAGGGACTTAGACACAAGGATCTAAGGGGAAGTTAGGAACCCATATGGAATCAATATCCATTAAGGAGAGAGTTGGTTTTAGGGGCTCATCTTTATGAATCATTATTAAGACTATAACCATGTCCTTAAGGTTTACAAGGAACTCTAAGTCTACCATCTTACATTTATATCTCCACACACAAGATACATGGGACCCAAAGAGTTTCAATAAATTTATGGTGGTCTATGGTAAAAATATGCATGTCCATAAGTTTGAGATTGGAGGTCTAATATTTATGATCCATTCTTAAGATAATAGACCTCCAAAACCCTACTTAAACCCTGAGACATAATTGACTTGGGAAAAGTTTATATATTTGCATTCTAACACCCTAGGTTGACCTAATAAACACTTGGATCACCTAGTAAACTTATAGGAAACTTAAGGTATGGTACTAGTATGTATAGACACTAAATGTACTTATCAAAAACTATGCCTTTTATAAGGAGTTGAGAAAAAATTAGGTTAACAAATTATTTATATGGTTGATAATCATTGGATGCGGTAGATTTATACTTGATTCACCTTCTTACATCATAAATTTCTCACACTCATACCTTAAAAAATTTCTTCACGTCCATGCCAAATAACTAATCTATAGAAGCTAGTAAAGTTGGCCTAGTCACCTAAGTAAAGTGAATTTTTTCATGTGAGATACATAGAAGGCCTATGTTATGGTATATGACATTTATTAAGAATTAAAATATGATCATTCACCTAATTTAAGGTTTATTTTTATATCTCTGATCATCCACCAATAGATAGTCAAGTCATTAGGCCTATTGGCCTAATAGGCCTACTTGGGTTAATAAGGAGAGATGAAAATTAACATACAAGCATTGTTATGAGATCAATATAGAGTTATAATACCCATATAAAATATGAATAAAGGTATTAAAATTCACTACGTGGTCATAATGGGAGAATGGAGAAATTTTCCTTGACCTAGTTAGCATACAAAGAGAAGGGTAGGCTGCTTAGTAAGTCATAGTGACTTAATTAAACTAATTTAAGGTTTGTAATTTTCAGAGGAGAGATTTTTGACCAGATTTAGGTGTTTCCATGTCTTTAATATGTCAAACAAGTCTGAACCAACCTCCATCACTCCACCTCAATGCCTAAAGAGCCCATTAAAGACCATCAATCAAGAGAGCAGTACATGAAAGAGCATGGTGATTATTATGACTACTTCTAACTAATGTATGAGTTATATATGGTCATTTATGACCTATAAATATCACCTCCATGCCATTTTACCTCTTATTTATTGTCCTTGTTCTATATATTGATCCTCTTAAGGCCATTGTAGACATCCCTCACCTGAGTATGAGGAGACTCTACCCAGACGTGCACTTTGTAAACCTCTTAGAATAATAAATATCCTATTATATATTATACATGTTATCTTCTATGTGTTATTTTCTTGTTTATTTGTGTATATGGTAGGTTTCTCTCCCATTGCATGGTCTTTATCTCACCTAGATATTAATATGTGTGTTATGCAGGTCATATGGTGTGCAAGAGTGTTTGTGATTGAGTTTGAAGTGTAACATGACTAGTAAGTGCTTTATATTAGACCACCCTATCATGATATTCATACTCTATCAACCTAATAAAAGCTCCATGTGAAACATTATTGCATAGGAACTCATAGAGAGAGAGTAGTGTAGTTGTGTTGGCTCAAAAGTTTATCAAGGGGACAAATTGATGAATTTGAGTCAGCAAAATGGGAACTGAGTCCTAAAGTTAGTCAGCAATGTAGAGACAAAGTCCCTCTCATATTAGTAGGTAGAGATACCTTTATTAAAATTTAAAAGGGGAAAATCAAGGGGAAAACTATTCATAATTATTTATGAAAAAATGTTTTTTGTGGACATTTCGTACTTTTAACTAAAAAGTACATAAAAGAGATAGAAAGTAAATGAATGAAATAATGGGGAGAAAGGAAAAATGAGAAAGGAAAGGAGAAAGGAATAATGTGATTATTATATCTAGTTAAACATAGAATTTATTATGATAACCCTAGAAATGATGAAGGATGACCCTAGATAGCTAAACACAAAAACTCACTAGAATAGTCCAAGATTTGAGGTATAGAAGAGGAAGCCTTTTTAATGAAAATGAGATCAAAAAGGCATATAATAAACATATGAATGGGATACATACACCAAGGAGATTGGACAACCTTACAAAGAAATATTTTTAATAACACTATATTTCCCAATAAAAATAGGCATAAAATCCTATTCTTAATCTCACCAAGGACTCTCAATGACAAAGTTCCTAATGTAGATTCCAAAAAAATTTCCATGCTTAAGAACTTCACATTCATTGACTATATAACAATAAAATTATAGAAAAATGAAATAGTGAGAATTGAAGTGAACTGACATACTTATGCATATCATCATTCATCAAATCTCATCGAACAAAGTCCTATAAATTATTTATTTATCAATTTTTCATGGGACTATACATATAGATTCCTTCCTTTTATTTGAAAATTTTTTACTATCAGAAAAGCAACCAGAATAAAGCCAACATGAGCCCAACTAAATCTAACCTTACAAATGAACCCCAAGCTCTTATTTATAAGTTACAATGGGTGTAACCACCTATAACCACCTTCATAACCAAATTTGTGGTAAAATATTTCTATTTTATAGTTACTTTATCTCAAATTATTTTAAAAATGTAAAACATAACCTTTTAAGTTATTAAAAAAAAGTGCAATGAAAAAATAGAAAACTTGAAAATGACAAAAAGTGACTTTGAGTGGTTATGAGACTAAGATAAATCCTTTTTGATATGTAAGACCCTATTCTATTTCTGAAACAAGTTTGATTCTTCCTTTTGTGATGATCTAATTCCACATAATTTGCATCATTAAAAAACTTGAATAATTCTTGTAGCCAATATGAAGCATGCATTTACACGTAATGATTTCACCAACTGGAAGCCAGTTTGCCACTTTCAATCATATAAGAAATAAACACATGCTACTAGGATATTATTACTTTACATGATTTTATTATTGATTGATGGAATGCATGAGAATATTTTCATATATATCTAACACTTTCAAGATGCCTTGTCTAACCCAAGCTTTTGATATTTGCACTCTTGATGTATATAATAGTTATATTGACCATGTGAGAAGATTTTTGAAGAAGAGGAACATGATATCATGTTTGAAAGCATTACGAATCGATCCATCAATTTATTACATGAAAATTCTTATCTATTTATGTATCTAAGGCCATCAAGAACTTCTCAAAAAATATATGAAGACCCTTAGGATGAGGGAGCATGTAAAAAGTTTTTGAAAAATGTGCACAATGTAAAATGACATGTAGAAGCCCACACAATGTTTATCAATGCTATTTTTCATGCTTGCAAGGAAGAGATTGCATGTTGGTGTGCTTAGTTGGTTGAATATTTTGTCGATCAGCATACTGATAAACAAAATAAGTCTAATCAGCCAATGTAGGAAGATTAGTCATCCAAATGTGTAGGTTGACCACATCAGAAGGGGACTAATCTCTCCTCTCATCAAGGGGAGGTTCCTATAGGTATGTTATATATATCTATATATATATATATATATATATATATATAAACAAAAAATAATACTCAAGGGTAGGACAAACCATCCATCTCTCTTTCTTCAGAGATGATGCATGCAAATCAAAGGAAAAACTCAAGGGAAATGACATACATCACTCCTCTTCTTTCAGAAGTACTATTCAGCAAACCACAAGAATACTCCTAATAGTAAATGCAAAATGTAGCAAAGGATGTAATAACTAGAAAATCGAGATGCAGCACAAAGTCTTCACCTGAATTGCTCAAGAGTAAGATACGAAGGACAATGAGGGAACAAAGTCTTCCCAAAGTCATTTACATAGAAATGAAAAGAAAACACACTAAAGGCAATTATGGGGGCACAAAGTCTCTCCACACTTGACTCTTTAGGACACCTTCCTGACTACTATCACTAATTCTACTTGTTGAATTAAAGAAATAGAAGATATATTAAGGAAAAAGACATAAGAATAGTTTCCCCAACAATAAAGATATCACAACACAAAGTCTAAAAAATAACTTGCTTTCTTATTCCAATAAAAAAATATGATCAACAAACTAAGCTCAAAGTCTCAGAAGTGCCTTTCAATTTGGGTAGAGTTTCATTCTGATTATCAAAAAGAGATGAATTTACAATAGAAGAGAGTCCCTTATATAGCCTCTTCAAGAAGGACTCGATAACAGTAACACATCATGTTGCATTGAAATCTGTTAAGAAGATAGGCTAGAACTTAGGGGCATTTATGCATTTGATTTTATCAATGTAGAGAAACAAGTCATGCTATTGAAATTTTGCAACTTTCAATGTCTACCTGGTGATCTGATCCTACCTTCATCGTTCCTCCTTTTTTGGTTAATTGAATCAGGTCCTAGATTAATTTATTATTCTGTTCCTTCCTCACTTTCTGTTGGTCTTGGCCTTAAAGCTTGTGAATGCATTTGGGTTTGTAGATTCAATGGATCAATGGATATTTTAAGAGCTTTAAAATTGATGTTCGCATGCCCGTCACTATGTTTTCAACGGCTAGTTCGCTATCTTGAATTTGACATCTTCAGGTGCATCACCCTTGGTCTTTCTTCAACTTTTCTATTTGACACTTTCTCAGAAAGAACCTACCCTTTTGGGCCTTAATAAATGATTTGCCTTAGGTTGAGAAGAGCCCCCTGCAAAGGTATCTACCCTTTAGGTAGTCTTCAAATGGCCTTCAAGCTTCTTTATTATGGTGGGTTGCTAGATTATTCCTTCAAATTTCTCATTTTATATCTTCCTGAAGGGAAGGTGGCCCTTCAACTTTAGGGAAATGTCCTTCAATTTGGTAGCTAAGAGTGCCTCACAAGGGCACCTACCCTTCAAGGTCCTTCGATGGCCTTTGCCTTAGCAGTCTCTCATGGCTTTTTCCTTAACAGACTGTCTCTCAAGCTTTCTCTATGGGTATTTTCCCAGGGCTTTTTCCATGGGTATTTTCCCATGGACAAAAAGTCCACTAAAATTTCCCATAGACAAAAAGTCCACAAAATTATTCCATTTGAAATATCTATGAATTCCTTTGAGATTTCCTCCCGTGACTTCTCTAAATTCTTTTAGACTTTTTGTTTGAATGAATTCCTTTAGACAAAATTTTGAAAGAATTATGATTGTCTACCTTAAACAAAATTTCTGAAAGAATTTACCTTTGCGGCCTTTGAAAATGACCCTTTCGAAGGGTAATTTTGTCATCTAAGTGCCCTCCACAATGGCACTTTGTCCTTCATGAGGCTCTTTAAACTTTTGAATTTGAACTACTCCTTTGAACCATCTATGTGAACCACTCCATTGAACCAAGCTGTTGAATCGCTTGGTTCAACCAAACATTGAACCAAGCTAATAAACCAAGCTTTGAACCAAAATGGTTCAAGCTAATGGTTCAAGCTGATGAACCAATTGAATGAACCAAGCCTTTGAACCAAGTGGATGAACTGAGCATTAAACCACTTGATTGAACCTGCCTTTGAACCATTTGTTTGAGCCAACCGTTGAACCAAGTTTTGGTTCAATGGTTCAAATGAAGCCTTGAACCAACTGACAAACCATTTGATTGAACCAAAGGATGAACCAAAGCATTAAAATAAAGCAAATGAACCACTTGAGTCAAACAAAGTGTTGAACCACTTGGTTTAACCAAGCCATTGAACCATTCCTTTGATTGAACCCGTTGTTGAACCAAAAGCGTTGAACCTTTTGAACTTTGAACTCATTAAATCTTTGAACCAAATTGGTTCAATGGTTCAATAGTTTAATGGTTCAAGCCTCTTTTGCTTGAATTCTTGTCGATAGACATTTTTTATTCAACCAAGGCACTGAACCAATCCCAAAAATGACTAAGTGTTAGAAACTAATTTTTTTGGTTGAACCTACCTACAAAAGCCTTTGAACCTGTAAAAATGAACCTACCTGTAGAGTCTATAGAAATCAACCTATGAATTCCTTTGAACTTGGCCTACAGAGTCCGTAGATTTTCTCTTCCTACTGAGTCTGTATATTTAAGCCTACAGAGTCTGTAGATTTTTGTAAAGCTTGAAAACTAAGGAATTTGAATGCCCAAGAAAAATTTTGGAAAGAGAAGAGACAATTTTGGTCTGTAAGACCAAAATAGTTCAAATGTTGTCTTAAAAATGAGTGATATTTTTTGGGGGACAATAGCTAGCTCTAGTTGGGGAACTTCATCAATTGTAAAATGAATTGAAGGGAGTAGAATCTAGATTCACTAGTGTCTTCATGTGTACCATTAGGCTACGGAGTCATGCTACCCAAAAATGAAAGGCATAAAAAAAGGAAACAAACAAAGATAAATAGAATTAAAAACTACACAAATATAAATATGTACAGATGGAATGATCTGATACTTCAAGAATTGAAGTATTTTAGATGCTTCTTCTTGGGAGATAGTGAAAATAGTGTTCTATTATGATAAACCAACAAGAAGACATTTTCCCCCCAGAAATGGTGACGAGTGAATGGAGTTCTCCACTAGGAAACCAATTTTTTGTGTCTTCCTCTTGGCCTTTTCTTCTTCTTATTCCAAGGTAGGATGTGGTATTCAAACTAAAAACCATAACTCCTTGCTCTCCCTGTGAAGGGTTCCTTTGCTTGATTTTGATTTGCAATAATAGGGTCCATTACCATAATTGGTTGTTCTTCTAGTTTAGTCCAGCATATGATTGGATTGTCCATATCAAACTCTTGACAAATTATCAGCTTATCATCTCCTTTGATGTGAAGGAGCTTGATCTCTTCATCTTGAATAATCTTCAATCTGAGCAATAAAGATTTGCATCCAGCTATGTTGTTAGTATTACTGACATACAAATTACATGAAGGAAGAATATCTCTTTGAAGAGATATCGACATAGTCTTAACTCCATCTTTGGTGGAAGAATTGCTACCATTGGATTTCAAGATCAAAGCATCATCAGAACTTGATCTCCTATCAGATTTCTCTTCATTAGAGATGGAAGATCCTTCCTTACTTGTACTGTGCCCTACCAATTCTCTTAAAGTCTTGTTTGGATCAATTCCTAGATTGTTAGCTACAGGACTTTCATCTGTAGAAACATGAACATCCTCTGTGGTAAATAAATAATTACCCTTGCTTGAAGACTCAAATAGAATTTGTGTTGTAGGGGCTGATGTTTGGGTGACCACGTATTTTGCTTCCTTTTTAGGGAGCAATCTCTTAATTACACCTTGGATATGGATCCTTGCCTCAAACAGGTCCATTCTTAGTTCTCCTCCCATGTCTTTGCAAAAATTTCATCCAAGCAAAATGCCATAAGATGTTGGAACGTCAGTCACCAAGACAGTCATCCTGATTCTCTTGTCTAGAAAGGTTGCCAATGCAGATTAAGCATCTCTAATTTGCCCAAATAATGGTACTTGCTTGTTCTCCATGGAGAAACATCTCCCAAATGTCTTGGTTAGTGTGAGACCAAGAGACTCAGCTACTTTAGTAGGCATGACATTGTCAGATGCCTCAAAATCAATGATGCAATTGTTGAGTTGATAACCATATATTAATAGGGAAACATAGAAAGGTTCTATTTTCCCAGAGGCAACTGGAGGAGTAAAGACAAGATTATTTGGAATGGGCATGTTCTTTGGAGAATCAAGAATTATTTTCTTAACCTCTTGTCTTTTAGGGATAGTCTGGTTCTTGACACATTGGACCAACTTATCCAATTGATCAAGATTAGACTGCAAGTATTCAAATTTAGACATTTGTATTTTGGTCTTGTTGACATGATAAATTATGTCAAATCACTAAATTGAGCTAGGTAGAGAGAAAGGTACTTCAAATTTTTGAGCTTTAGGATGGATGGGAGGAGGGCTGGTTTGCAAATTTGAAGTAGAAAGGGAAGGCAAAATTGATGTATTTGCCTTTTGGGTGATTACCAAATCCTTTGACTAAAAAGGTAGAATGGTTCCATGCTTTGCAATCATGACTACTATCTATGGTTGCTCTTCCATCTTCCCTTTATCAGCTTGCTAGATTGATTGGTTCTTGGACTTGGTAAACACTATATATGATCTATCAAAAGCTTCTCCTTTGCTTCCAGGTTCATCTTGGTAGTTCAAGAAACCAATGTGGGAGTCACCAGCTGATTCTTCTTAATCATATTCAAGGAGATTAGTGTCATTTTAGTGATTCAATTCAAGCTAGAAAGAGAACTCTGATTCTACTTCAAGATATCCCATTGCTGAATTGGTTTGAGGAGCTTCTAGGGCAAGTTTCCCTTGTGGGGGAGGAAGGAAATTATGTTGCCCTTGATTCTTTGTAGCATTGCCCTGATATGACTAATTTGGGAATGTCCTTCTTGGCATATCTCTATATGGAGTAGAAGACATTCCTTGCACCATTTTCTTTTTCAAGGTTAGCACTTCATTTGCGAGCTTTTACACCATTGGATCAGTGGTACCTATAGATGCATATTCAAAAGATAATGAAGGTCTATTTTTGTTTGGATCTCTTCTTATTTTCCCTACTAAGATGAGATCATCTTCTACCTCAGTAGCCAAAAGTTGATCTGCAGCAAGATCTATTTGACCAACATGTCTAAAAATAAAACTAACTTTAGGTAATTGAGAATTAATGAAAAAGCATTTGAGATTCTCAGCTATATGTAGAGCTATTACAAGAATTTTGTTTCTCAGTTGTCAAATTTGGCTATGAAGTCCCTCATTGGTTCATGAGGCTCTTTCTTCATCTGTGTAAGTTGAGCTAGAAGTGCATGTGTATCTTTGTACATTTGAATTTGGCTTTAAACTTAGCTTTGAGGGTATTCCAATTAGTCACTCACTGAGCCTGTAGATGATAAAACCAATCTTTAGTAGCACCTTGTAGTGTCTCCACAAAAAGCCTGACTATTACATCTTGAAATTTTACTATGATTACTCCACAAGCTATGCTGAAGGCTATAATGTGTTCATCAGGATGAACTTTCCCATCACCATAGAATTTGTGGAAATTATTCCTTAAACTGTGTGTAAGCTCATGTAGATGTGGAGTAAGATTGAGAGGACCAAAATCATTACCCCAAGGGCCTTGAACTACCATCATAGGATTATGAAAAGGAGGGATAACAAATCTTAGAGGGGTAATTATTGATAAAGCTTTATCAATAGTAGAAGTAGATACTTCATCTGGCAATGGGGATCGGACTTTAGTAGGAGGAAAGCTCTTGATTCGTTGGAGATGAGATGGTGAAGGAAATAGATCAAAATCACTTTGTTATACCAACTCAAATATAGGGTCAACAATCCCATTAGCCCTTTGGCTTTGTGTATACCTTGAATCTGCCAGATTGTGAAACAAAAATGGAAAAGAATTGACCTTGCTTTAGTTAAAGCTTGATGATTTAAACTATGTGTTATTTCTCAGTTAGTGTGGAGGTGAATGGATAGATTATAAATGGATAATGGATATTATATCCCCAGTAGAGTCACCAAAAACTATTGGTTAAATATTTTGTCAATCAGTGTACCAATAAACAAAATAGGTCTGATCAACCAAATTAGGAAGATTAGTCATCCAAATGTGTAGGTTTACCACATCAGAAGGGGACTGATCTCTCCTCTCATCAATGGAAGGTTCCCTATAGGTATGTTATATATATATATATATATATATATATATATATATATATATATATATATATATATATATAACATACCTATAAGGAACCTCCTCTCATCAAGGGGAGGTTCCTTATATATATATATATATAAACAAAAAATAATACTCGTGGGTAGGATAAACCATCCCTCTTTCTTTAGAGATGATGCCTGCAAATCAAAGGAAAAACTCAAGGGAAATGATAGACAACACTCCTCTTCTTTTAGAAGTACTATTCAGTAAACCACAAGAATACTCTTGATAGTAAATGCAAAATGTAGCAAAGGATGTAATAACCAGTAAATCGAAATGCAGCACAAAGTCTTCACTTGAATTGCTCAAGAGTAAGATACAAAGGACAATGAGGGCACAAAATCTTCCCAAAGTCCTTTACACATAAATGAAAAGAAAACACACTAAAGGCAATTATGGGGGCACAAAGTCTCTCCACACTTGACTCTTCAGGACACCTTGACTACTGTCACTAATTCTGCTTGTTGAATTAAAGGAATAGAAGATATATTAAGGAAAAAGACATAAGAATAATTTCCCCAACAACAAAGATATCATAGCACAAAGTCTAAAAAATCACTTGCTTTCTTATTCCAATAAAAAAACATGATCAACAAATTGAGCTCAAAGTCTCAGAAGTGCCTTTCAATTTGGGTAGAGTTTCATTCTAATTGTCAAAAAGAGATGAATTTACAATAGAAGAGAGTCCCTTATATAACCTCTTCAAGAAGGACTCAGGAACAGTAACACATCATGTTACATTGAAATCTATTAAAAAAATAGGCTGGAACTTAGGGGCATTTACCCATTTGATTTTATCAATGTAGAGAAACAAGTCATGCTATTGAAAGTTTGTAACTTTCAATGTCCACCTGGCGATCTAATCCTACCTTCATCATTCCTCCTTTTCTAGATAATTGAATCAAGTCCTAGATTAATTTGTTGTTGTGTTCCTTCCTCACTTTCTACTAGTCTTGGCCTTAAAGCCTATGAATGCATTTGGGTCTATAGATTCAAAGGATCAACAACTATTTTATGAGCTTTAAAATTGTCGTTCGTGCACTTGTCTCTATGTTTTCAATGGCTAGTTCACTGTCTTGAATTTGACATCTTCGGGTGTGTCACCCCTTGGTCTTTCTTTAGCTTTTCTATTTGGCACTTTCCCAAAAATAACCTACCCTTTTGGGCCTTACGAAATGATCTACCTTGGGTCAAGAAGATTCCCCCACAAAGGTATCTTCCCTTCAGATGGTCTTCAAATGGCCTTCGGGCTTCTTTATTCTAGTGGGTCGCTAGATTCTTCCTTAGAATTTATCATTTTATATCTTCCTAAAGGGAAGGTGACACTTTGGATTTGGGGAAATGTCCTTCAATTTGGAAATTGAGAGTCCCCCACAAGGGCACCTGCCCTTCAAGGTACTTCAGCAGCCTTCACCTTAGAAGTCTCTCGCGGCCTTTTCCTTAGCGAACTGTCTCTCAGGCTTTCTCCATGGGTATTCTCCCTAGGATTTCTCTACGGGTATTTTCCCATGGACAAAAAGTCCATGGAATTATTCTATTTGAAATATCCATGAATTCTTTCAAGATTTCCTCCTGCGACTTCTCTGAATTCTTTCAAATTTTTTGTCTAAAGGAATTCCTTCGAACAAAAGTTTGAAAGAATTATGACTGTTTGCCTCAAACAAATTTTTTGAAAGAATTTACCTTTGTGGCCTTCTTCAAAAATGACCCTTCTAAAGGGTAATTTTTTCATCCAAGTGCCCTCTATAAGGGCACTTTGTCCTTCAGGAGGCTCTTTGAACTTTTGCATTTGAACTGCTCCTTTTAACTGTCTGACTGAACCACTCCATTGAACCAAGCTGTTGAACTGCTTGGTTGAACCAAATGTTGAACCAAGCCAATGAACCAAGATTTAAACCAAAATGGTTCAAGCTGATGAACCAAGCCTTTGAACCAAGTGGATGAATTGAGCATTGAACCAATTGATTGAACTTGCCTTTGAACCATTTGTTTGAACCAACCGTTAAACCAAATTTTGGTTCAATGGTTCAAATGAAGAATTGAACCGACTAACAAACCATTTGATTGAACCAGAGGATGAACCAAAGAATTGAAACAAAGTGGATGAACCACCTAAGTGAAATAAAGCATTGAACTGCTTGGTTGAACCAAGCCATTGAACTATTCCTTTGATTGAACCTACTGTTAAACTGAAAGCGTTGAACCTTTTGAACATTGAACTTATTGAACCTTTAAACCAAGCGGTTCAATGGTTCAACGGTTCAATAGTTCAATCCTCTTTTGCTTGAATGCTTGATGACAGACATTTTTTATTAAACTAAGGCACTGAACCAATCTTGAAAATGACCAAGTGTTAAAAACTAATTCTTTTGGTTGAACCCGCCTGTAGAAGCCTTTGAACCTGTAGAAATGAACCTACCTGAAGAGTTCGTAGAAACCAGGTCTATAGAAATCAGCCTATGAAGTCCTTTGAACTTGGCTTGTAGAGTCCATAGATTTTCTCTTCCTGTTGAGTCTATAGATTTAAGCCTGTAGAGTCCGTAGATTTTTGAGAAGCTTGAAAATTGAGGAAGAGGAATTTTCAAAAAGGGAAGAGACAATTTTGGTCTGTAAGACCAAAATAGTTCAAATATTATCCCAAAAATGAGTGATATTTTTTGGGGGAAAACATACTTTAGAGGGTGAAAATACATGCAAAGATTTATCAACAAGTCCATCACATTCTATTTTCTTCAAATTATCCCTTGTGAAAAGTAAAACCATAGGTTTATTTGACTAAACAATCTTCTAAACATCCAATACAATGAAGTGGGAACCAAAACCACCCTCCAAACATGTAAAACTATGAGAATATATTTAAAACAACTTATTAACTCACCAAATACCATATATGGGGCCAAAACCACCTTTTTAAATGTCATAACATGGAAAATACGATGAATGGAATCAAACCCCACCTTTAAAACTAGATAAAACCACATACTTTTAAATAAACAACCATTTAAAGACAAAAACCATGAATATATAAGTGGGTTTTTTTAAAAAAAACATTAAGTAATATAATGTATTTGTTTTTAAAAAAAAAAACATTTTCACATTTTATACAATGTATTTATTAAAAATATGCTTTGAACAGATATTGTTGGGCTACATGGAGGAATAAGGAGGTAAGTTGGAAGGTTTGGCAGGATTTTAAATCTTTTTAAAAATGTGTTATTTTGAAGCTAATCAATACAATACATGCTTATAAAGTTCATAAACCATAATACCTGCTTATTAATAACATAATTTATGTTTAAGAGCATATAAAAGTTTGCATAGTGTTTATTTTAATTTAAGTCTCTATGTGGAAGGGGGAAAATATATGTGGGCTAGGAGTCTAGGTGTTATTTTGAACCATTTTGAATACTTTATGGGTTTAAAAGGAAGAAAAAACATGTTTAAGGACTATAAAATGACTCTAAGGTTTTAACGTGAAGTTTACCTGCTAATGAGTTTTAAGAGATGCATTTTACAATACAGGCTTCCTAAGAGGGTAATACATATTTTAAGGCCTTTCAACTTTAGCTTAATAAATTTTGATATGTTTTGTTGGGTTTTTTTTTGCTTGTTTCATGTTTCAAAGGTGTTTTTTGAATGATGATAGTTTTTTAGGATAATTTTACATAATGGAGGGATTTTTACAATGCTCAAACCAATGTTGGGATTGATAATTCTACTCAGTATGGTCATGGGATCTGACATGTGTCTAGACATATTATTGAAATAGCTTAATGTGTCTAACATGATACTGAAACCAACCAAATATAGACTTAGGAAAATTATGTATTCTTTCTTGATCTTATGTTGACATTTTCCACTCTTGTGTTGTTTCATGGATACCTCAGAGCACACATAGGGATAAAAAAAATATGAACCACCACCTTTAATCATCTTGGAAGTTCAAAATCAATAACCATTTAAATTTGATACAAAGTAGACTAAATACTATCATGAGAAGATAGATCACTGAATATTATGTCATAGTAGTCATTACACACCTTGTGTCTACCCTAAGTGTTGACACATTTTTCTATTTTTATGATACAAGAAATGGTGAAGTTGTCTTATACTATCTCATCCTTTATTAATCCTTATTCATACATTCAAGTATGGAAACCATGTATGTAGCATCATCCAACATCAAGTGTCTCATTATCACTATCATTTATAATGCTATTTTCAAGTGTGGTACTTATCTCTAATGTGTGATCTTCTCTTACTGAAAGAGGTATAGTCAAGAGATCATTAATACACTCAACTTTGTAACTCAAAATTCTCAAAAAGTAAATCTCAATATGCAACTCAATATTTATCTATTGGGATATGAAGTTAGTGTCCATTTTGTAAAAAATTTACCATTTATGTTATTAAAACACCTCCAATTACTTATGAGAATGCAATTAGGGATGTTGTCATAAAACATAAAATTTCATGATAATAATTAGCTTTGACTATGGGACTGCCTTTCCTAAGGAAATTAAAGATAACTCCAAAATATTATATGATTGGTTCCTTAAATTTTTTGTGGATTCATAAGAAAATTTTTATAGCTCACATTTGCATGTCCTAATCTGACCAATTGATAGCTAGTTTGCCTATCTCAATCATATGAAAAATGAACATGCATTATTGAGACATATCCCCTACTCTAAAAATTTATATATTATGATCTAACCAATTGACATCCAGTTCACCACTCTCAATCATATGAGAAATAAACATGTGTCACTAGGCCAGATTACCTATTCTAAAAAAATTACATGTTTACCATATTTTTACTTGAAGAGATTCATGAAAAAATTGTCCATTATAACACTTGAGGAATAAAATTCATATCACCATTCTCATTATTTCAAATTCCATCTATGAATACAATGTCAAATATCTCAGCTTGGAGACCCATTTGACTAAAATGATTTAAAGCCTTTTTCAGCACACTATTTTTGAAATTGAAGAAGCTTTGCATTATAAAATTGGCATAGGATTGAAGATGCACAATTCATTTGAATTCAAATCAAGTGTTTGAGGAAATATAGATTATAATGTTGAACCATCAAACAATGATTTTATATTTCTCAAAAGTAATGTTTTCATCCACTCTGAAGCAATCACTATTTTGACCTTATACAAATCATATGATTGTATATTGAGAGTTTCTTGGAAGAGAAAAAATATACAAACATGTGCAGGTAAAAGGAAAAATACATGGTTAGGAGGGAATAATAGACAAGCTATTGTATTTATTAAAAAATAACACACACACATTAAAATAGAAATGGTAAAAGGAAACAATCCAAAATTGGGAAAGCTAATCTATTTATAGAGAGTAGATAAAAATGATAAGATTATATAAAACCATTCATAGGTTGGCAGAAGTACCTACCATTTTAGAACAATGGGTTTAACTTATGAACTCTGAACACATTTAGTATCAGTGATCAAGCAAGTGGGAAGAGGAACTTACAATTATCATTCATGTAAAGATGATCATGAATGAACAAATCATCAATGTTTTTATGTTTTTAAATGAAATCATTATGAATTTTATGATATTCAGTGAGCACTTATGAGAAATAATAAACTTTTTAAATGTCTTCTTGGATGACTTAAAATGCATCTATGATAGATACAATATCTAAATTGGAGATAAGTGTGTTGCATATCTATTTTTGAGTTGGAACCACAATATAATTATCTTATCAAATGAATGAGGTGTTGATATTATTTTCCAAATTGCTTCCCATAGTATAAATTAATTCATCACTAAATGAGACATCATCATCATCTTCACCAATTTTCTCTACCTTGATAGTTTCCATTTTAATCAAAATAAATTTTTATCACCATTCATTTTATTCTATCTTGATGTCTTCCTTGACCTCATCTTTTGCATGCTTATGATTGTTTATCTATGTGGGGTTTATTAATCTGGATTCAAGTTTTGTGGATAACTCTTCTTTGGTAGAACCTAAAAATTAAATACCTAAGGAATCTTCATTTTTGACTATTAAATCTTTCATTCTGATAGATAAGTGATCTTATTCTTTACAAAAAAACTTGTTCAACATTATCTTCTATTTTAAAAAGCAAAACATCACACCCTGCATTATTACTCTTTTCTATTTATGGTAAAACTAGTTGCTTATTAAATATCTCATTTTATCCCAAACTGTGAGGTTTGATCAATCTTGCAAAATAGGCAAATATTTGTTTTCTATGTCAAGTCAAAAACCAAATTCTTCGTTTTTTATTTTATCAGTCATTAGTTCTTCTAATTGTTCACCTTATTCTATAATTGTGAAACTAAAATAGTCATATATGAGAGAAAGAACTTTATCTTTTTCTCTATCAGAGTTGTGACATGTTTGATCAAGAATTTACCTTCAGAATCTATTTTTTGAATGATAATGACTTTTGATTCTATCAAGTTTCATTGTTTCTTCATTACCATTTTCAATAGTTATATCACCTTTTGAAACCTCTTTATTCAACATTCTATATAGAATCATGTCACCTTCAATTTTGATAGATTCTTGTTGTGTGGATTCTAAATCATTTACCTTGTTCCTCATCAAGATGAATTTGATATCTAGGTATAAATAACCAATGAAGACATATAACTGATTGTTGGGACTTGGTTGACCCACTTGAGTAATCAGTCTCAATACTTTATTGAAATGGGATATGAAATCTCTCATCTATTCAACATCTTTCTTTTAGATTTGGAAAAATTATGATAATAATGCACACATATCAACAAATTATTTGAATATGTACATGAATGTTTTATTAAAAGAATCCCATTTTTAATGCATCCATCTTTAAGGTGCCAAAACCACTCAACATTAGGTCCAAAGAAAGTTTCAATAAAAAGTCTCACAATGACATATTCATGTATAACTCCTAAGATACTACAAGACACTGTGAAAGCTAGGATATGCTTAATTGCATCTTGACCATTTTATCCATAAAACCTCAAAAATTTCTTCCTTGAGCCTAAAGGTAAATCATTATATTGGGCCAAATCCAATGGCCCAAAAAAATTCCCCCATGAGACACAGAGAACATTGGGGTGTTGAAGTATAGTTGTGTTCACATTATTAATGTACCGATGTAATTATTACTATTAACAATGTTACATTAATAATCTTTAGGTTAGTTCATTGAATATGTTGGGTGAATATTTTGTCAATCAGTGTACTGATAAAAAAATAGGTCTGATCAACCATAGCAGGAAGATTGGTTGGCCAAATGTGTAGGTTTACCATATCAAAAGGGGACTAATATCTCCTCTCGTCAAGGGGAGGTTCCCTGTAGATATGTAGGAGTTATATATATATATATATATATATATATATATATATATATATAGAAAATAACACTCAAGGGTAGGATAAACCATCCATCTCTCTTTTCTCAGAGATGATGTACACAAATCAAAGGATAAATCTATATGAAATGACAGAAGACACTCCTCTTCTTTTAGAAGTGTTGTTCAACAGACAAAAGGAATCTTTTTGATGATGATAGGTAACTATAACAGGGTGCGATAACATGGCTAGATGAAATGAGGCACAAAGTCTCCACCTTAATTGCCAAAGAGTGAAGTATGAAGAACAATGAGGGCACAAAGTCATCCCAAGGTTATTTACATAGAAACATAAAATAAACACACTCTAAAGACAATTATGATAACACAAAGTCTAAAAGTAACTAGCTCTAGGACACCTTCTTTGTCACCTCCACTAGCTCTACTTGTTAAATAGCATAAACAAGAATACATTTAGGAAATAGACATAAGAACAATATCCTAGAATGATACAAGCTATAACAACACAAAGTCTAAAAGTAACTTGCTTTCTAATTAAAACAAAGAAATATGATGAACAATCTGAGTTCAAAGTCTCAGTAATGCCTTTCAATTTGGGCAGAGTTTTGTTTCTGATAATCAAAAGATCCCCCTAAAATGATAAGAGAGATTCCAATATATAGCCCTCCAAGAAAGACTTGGGAGTAGTAACACATCATGTTGTATTCAATATACTTTAAATTCTATCAAGAAGATATGATGAAATCGGGTGTATTTGCCCATTTGTTTTTTTTCAATGTAGAGAAATAGGTCACGCCATTGAATGTTTGTGTTCTCTAATGTCCACCTGGCAATCTTCTTCTAGAAACATATCTTATGCATGAATATTTTTAGTCCTTCTTCATTGTTCCTCCTTTCATGGTTGTTCAATTGGGTCTTTGGTTCAATCGGATCCTTGGTTTAATCACTTCTCTACTTATTGGTCACTTTTCATTGGTCTTAACAATTGACATGTGGCAAGTTCTGATGCAAAATAGATCAAGACACTTAGTATCATCCATGATACTTTGAGAGATGCTTATTTAAATAAGCTTTTAAAACTTTTAAGAAACTCAAGATGTAGATGCAGACACTTATCGTGCTCCATAGAGTTATAACATGACACATGGCAACTTCTGCTTGTCTATAGAAGCTTTAGAAACATTTTTGAAAGTCCTACAGAAGAGAACATGTGGCAATCTCTGTTGAGCTTTGGCTATACTATGGAAACATTCAAGACTCATTTTAGATTCACTCAAATTCTGACACTCGGCACATTTCGCTCGAGTTTAGCTACTCACTTGGGACCCACCACAATCCTTACTCAATAAAAAGAAGAAGCCATAGATATTGACACTTGGTGGTTTTTGATGAATTTTGTAGATGAAACATGGCATGTTCTACTACTTTGAAAGTTACTAGAAATTGTGTCTCGATAGATGACATATGGCAGCTTCTGCTACACTTTGTAAGAGACACATGGTGCATTTCGTTACAACTTGATAAGGGACACATGGCAACTTTTTTGGCTTTTATTTCCTTAGCTAGTTTTCTATTTTGGGGGACTTTTCCTTCAAACAAAAATTCCAAAGGAATTCTTTCAGACAGTTTGTCTGAAGAAAATCTTCCTTCATTTTACATCTATTTTCCATCAGATTTTTCCTCTCGGGTGAATTCCTTCAAACAAAAAGTCTTAAGGATTTTTTCCTTAATCATTTTGCCATAGGAACTTTTCCAAAGGATTTTCTTATGTCCACCTTTGCTTGTTTCCCTCTGCAAGGTTACTTAGATTGGTTCAATGTCCTCCACAAGAGCATTTTTTCTTTGGCTTTGCCTTAGTCAATTTTTTGCTGATCTCAACAGGTGACACGTGGTAGCATCCACTGTGAAATAGGTGAGGATATGTGGTAGCATCTGCTTAACTTAAAGAGGTTTTGGATGCCTTTTGAGTTTCCTGCATAAGATGACATGTGGTGGCTTTCGCCATGCTTTAGAAACACTATAGATACACTTGGGATTCACTTGGATTCATGCAGATGTTGACACTTGGTGCATTTTATTTATCTTACAAGGGACACATGGCAACTTCCACATCTCTTAGAAACAAAGTATAATGGGGCTTGGTAGATGACACTTGGCAACATCCACTGTGCTCTAATGGGCTTTTGCTTCAGGCTTTTCTTGTTTTAGTCACTTTTACTCACTGTCCTCTATAAAGGCACTTGTCTCTTCAGCTTTGGGGCACTTCTTTAAACCTACCATTTGAATTGACCAATTGAACCAACTTTGGTTCAATGGTTCATTCCTTCATTTATATTTATTCAATTGACCACTTGAACAAAGCTCTTTGAAACAAACCATGTTGAACCAGCCACCATTGAACTTGTTGATCGAAGTGCTTAACTCTTGAATCCTACTGATGCCATTGAACCTTTGAACTTGTTAAACTTGTGAACCTTTTTAGAAGTAGGGTTCGATGGTTTAATGGTTCAATCTTTATTTAAAGCTTGCCGATGAACATTTTTGGTTGAACCAAGGTGTTGAACTAGTCTTGAAAGCATCTAAGTGTTGAGAAAACTTGTTCTTTTGATTGAACTCACCTGTAGAAGCCTTTGAACCTATTGAACCTATTAGTCCTTTAACTAAAAAAGTTTGAATAATTCCCAAGTTTGATGTTTAAAATAATTTTTTGAAATGGGAAGAGATAATTTTGTCTTGCAAGACCAAAATAGCTTATATGTTGTCCCAAAGATGAGTGACATTTTTTAGGTACAACAGCTGGCTCCAATTGGGGAACTTCCATCAATTGTAAAAAGAATTGAAGGGAGTAGAATCTAGAATCTCCAGTGTCTTCATGTGTGCCATTGAGATATAGAGTCATGTTACTCAAAAATGAAAGGCATCAAAAATGAAAACAAACAAAACAAAATAGAATTAAAAACTATACAAATATACATATGTACAGATGAAATGATCTGGTACTTCAAGAATTGAAGTGTTTCAAATGCTGCCCACTGTGAGGCAGAGAAAATATCATGCCATCTTGATACTTCAGTAGGAAGCTATTTTCACCATTGTGCTGATGGATATTAAATGGGCCCCTCCAAATGGAGTCAAACTTTCCATGAATCCCCTTTGGTTTTCTCCTTTTGTCCCACAATATGACTTGATCTCCAACTTGGAAATCATGATTTTTTGCCTTCTAGTTAAAGAGTTTCTTCACCAAAATTTGACGGGCAGCAATTTGGTCCACCACCATAGTTCTCTGCTCATCTAGCTTAGTTAGGCACATGATCCTCTTATCAAGGGGGATGTCATATGTTTGATCTTCAATTGCCTTAGCCAATTTTAATGCTAGTAATTCCAAGGTGATCGGTATCTCAACATTCATACCATAAAGAAGTTGGAAAGAAGACATACCAATTGCTCTCTTTGGTGTGATTCTATCTGTCCATAGAGCATCAACCAATGCTTTATGTCATGTCCTTTTGTTTTCATTTTCCATCTTCTTGATGATAGTCACCAGGTTCTTATTACTTGTTTCAGCTTGTCCATTCCCTTGTGGAAAGTAGTCAGAAGAGTGGGAGAGTATAATCCCATAGTAGAAATAGAATTGTGTAATCTCCTGGGAAGTAAAACAAGCTACATTATTTGTAAGAATCTTGGTTGGGACTCTAAACTTGGAAATTATATTCTCTTTGAGGAAATTGTACACTACTTTTAAAGTGGCATGTTTGGTTGGGATAGTTTTTACCCACTTGGTGAAATATTCAGTTGCTGTAAAGACATAATCATGTCCAACACTTGAAGATGGGTTTATAGCTCCAATAAAATCAATTCCCCATTACTGGAATGGTTTTTATATGACCACTAGCTTGAGAGGTAGGGCAGCTAACTTAAGTCTTCCCACAAACTGGTGGCAAAGTTCACATTTTCTCACCCACTTATATGCATCTTGGAAAAGAGTTGGCCAGTAATACCTAGTTCACAAAATTTTATGGGTAGTCACAAGAGTAGAAAAATGTCCTCCATAGGATAGATTGTGGAAGTATTTTAAAAGTTGAATATGTTTCTCTTTGTCTACACAGTGAAGGAATACTCCATCAAGGCTCCTCTTATACAAGCCATTGTCCCAAAGGACAAAATTGGTAGCTTTTAACTTGATAGTTCTCCTTTATTTATAAGATAGGTGAGCAAGACACTCACCATAAGTAAGAAAATGAGAAATACCTAAGTACCACTCATTTATAGTGGAGATAAAAAAGACTGTTAGTGTGTCTTCCACCTCTGCTTCTTCATGCTCTATTTCTTATGGCTTGTTATCAGCAATTAATTGGCATAGGCCTTTTCCCTGTACCAACTTTGTTGGCTTAATGTCTAGATCAAACTCCTAGATCTTTACAATCTAATTGCCTTTTTTTGTTCCAAACTCCTACTGATTTAATATGGACTTGATTGTGGTGTCAGGAACTAAGGCAGTAGTGTGTGAATTTAGGATGTAGATGTGGAAATGCTTGACTACTTTCACCACTGTATAAGCATGTTTCTCCATATTTGAGTACTTTAACATATGAGCTTTGAGAGGGTAACTCATGAAAGAAATGAGAGATTCCATACCTTCTTTATCCTGTTAAACTAGAATTGTTGAAAGCGTGTGTTCAGAAGCATAACTGTATATGATGAACTGTTTGTTGTAGTCTAGACAAACTAGAGTTAAGGCATAGGCAATGGTAGTCTTGATATCCTCAAATGCTAACTTACCTTCTTCATTCCTGCTAAAGGTGGCCTTTCCCTTCATCATGTTTACAATGTGTCAAGTTTTCTCAGCAAACTTAGGGATGAACCTTCGTAAGAAATTCACCTTTCTAAAGAAAGAGTGAACATCATTTTTACTTGTAGGCAAGGTAAGCTCTTGAATAGACTTGACTCTATCTGAGTCAATATTTATGCCTTCTTTAGACACAATGTGTTTGAGAAGTTTCCCCTCTATTACTCCAAAAATGGACTTCTTGGGGTTTAAGAAAATGCCATTTTGGTGGCAATGCTCTAGCACTTGTTGCAAGTGGTGTATATGACCAGAATGATGCTTTGAAAAGATGGTCAAGTCATCAAGGTACACCATAATGAACTTACCCATTTCATCCTTGAAAGTAAGGTCCATTGCTCTCTAAAAGGTGGCACCAACATTTACTAAGCTAAAAGGCATCCTTCTATATGCAAATGTGCCCCAAGGTGTGGTGAAGGTAGTCTTGTGTTGGTCTGCTTCACCAACTTGAACCTAATTATATCCTAAGAAGCCATCTAGCATTGATATCATCTCCAAACTAGTCACTATCTAAAGTACTATATCCATGATTGGCAAAGGATAGTTATCCTTCAAAGATGACTGATTTAGATTCCTAAAATCCACACAAATGCAAATTTTGCTATTTTTATTTCTTACATGCACTATGTTTGCAATCCATGTGGAATGATGGATTGAAAAAATGATTCTAGCATTTAACATTTTGTATCTCAAACAGAATAGTACCTGATATTTTTGGATTGTACTGTCTATATTTTTACTTTTGAGGCACTGAGTTAGCCTTGAGAAGAATGTCATGGTAGATTTCATCAGGCCTAAGAGATTTCAGGTCATCATAGAAATATGCTAAGATGTCCATGTATTAGCTGAGCAAAACAGTGAACTTGAATCTCTCCTTAGGAGTGTAGCACTTCCCAATGTTCACCATTTTAGGATCTTCCTTGGTAGTCAAATTTATTTGATCAAATCCTTAAGAGGAGCTTGAATCTGTTTGTTGTTGTTTGATGAACCTATCATGCTTGTCAAACAGCTTCTATAGGGAAACCAGGGCTTTGGGAATTTTATTCCCTTTGAGTTGTAAGAATTCTTCATTTGCATTTGAACTTGATTTAGGGGTTGGTTTACACTTTTGAGGTTCACTACCTTCAAAATGTAGTTGTTCAAAGCTGTCTTTTCATTCCAAAAAGGTAATGATTTGGTGATCATCATTAAATACATGCCAATGATCAGCATTGTCAGGCACACTTGGTCTAAAGACCAGCTCAGTATTGTACTTATTTCTTGTGAAGTCTGAGTGAGGAACTAAGAGACTTATTGAAATAGCAAGTGCATCATCTCAGTCATTGAAATTTTTGGATATGGCAGAGATGTTGAAAGCATCAAAGCTTTCAATTTGGTCCCAGACTAGGTTGCAATAGTGGCATAATCTTCCATTCTTGGTTTGGTATAGGTTTCTTACGTAACAAAACACTAATTTAGCATCTCTTTTAGCATGAAGGAGCTTGATGCCTTTGTGTCGAGTAGCCCTCAATCCAAGCAATAGAGATTTATATTCAGTTGTATTATTAGTGTTGTTGAATTATAACTTATAAGATGAAGGAAAAATATCTCTTTAAGGAGATATCAACACAATCCTAGCTCCTAAACCAGTAGTGGAGTAGCTACCATCGAATTCAAGAGTCCATACCTCATCAGACATTGATTTTTCTTTAGATTTTCCTTCATTAGAGAGGGAAGATCCTTCTTCATATGTATTGTAACTTACCAATTCTTTTGCTATTCTAGTTGAACTAATTTCTAGGTTGACATGTTCAAGAGCTTTATTAAATGTTTCATAAACCTTATCTGTAGATAGAAAGTAGTTACCCATGCTTGAAGATTCAAAAAAAAATTGAGATTCAGGGGTTGATGTCTAAGTGACAATATATTTTGATTACTTTTTAGGAAGCAACCTCTACATGATGCCTTTGACAGGGATCCTTGCTTTAGATAGGTCCATGCTCAATTCTCCACTAACATCTTTACAAAAAATTTGCCCTAGTAGAATTTCATATGAGGCTAGAACATTGGCCTCTAGAACTGTCATCTCGATACTTTTATTTGGAAAGGCTGCAAATGCAAATTGGTCATCTTTGATTTGCCCCAGTAGTGACACTTATTTGTTCTCCATGGAGAAATGTCTACCAAATGTCTTGGTCAATGTGAGGCCAAGATATTCTGCTACTTTAGTAGGCATGACATTATCTAAAGCTCTTGAGTCTATGATGCAGTTGCTCAACTTGTGACTAGTTATCAATAAGGAAACATAGAAAGGTTCTATTTTTTCTAGGGCAGTAGGAGGAGTAATGAAAAGATTGTTTGGGATGGGCACGTTCTTTGGGGAATCATGAGTTAGTTTCTTAGCATCTTGTCCTATAGGGATAAATTTATTCTTCACACACTCAACTAACCTATCCAACTAGGATTGGATTGTAAATATTCAAACTCAATCATTTGAATTTAGGTTTTCTTGATATGATCAATTATGTCAAATGACTAAATTAGACTAGGAGCAGAGGAAGGTAATTCAACTTTCTAGTTTGTAAAGCGGGGGAGGAATGATTTTCAAAATTAAAGTTAAAGGTGAAGGTGAAATTGATGTACTTACCTTTTTGGTGATCACTGGGTCCTTTGGCTGGAAAGGTAGAGAGGTTCCATGTTTAGCAATTGAAAATGTTGGTTGAGGTTTCTCTTCTATTTTCCCTTTATCTACTTAATGGGCTGATTGGTTCTTGGACCTGGTAAACACTATGTATGATCCATCAAAAGATTCTCCTTTACTTTTGGGTTCATCCTGGTAATTTAAGAAACCAATATTGGAGTCACCAGCTAATTCTTCTTGGTTTTCTATAAGGATATCAACATCAATTTATAGACTCAATTTAAGCTAGAAAGAGAAATTTGATTCTACTTCAAGATATCCCACTACTAAATTTGATGGGGGTGCTTCAATGGCAAGTTTCCCCTATTGGGGGGAAGATGATTTAGTTACCCTTGATTCTTGGTAGCATTACCTTGGTATGACTAATTTGGAAATTTTCTCCTTGGTATATCTTTATATGAAGGAGTAGAAGATATTCCTTGCACCATTTGATTTTTCAAAGCAAGCAACTCATTTTCCAACTTTTGCACCATTGGATCAATGGTGCCTGTAGATGGATATTCAAAAGATGATGAGGGTATATTTCTATTAGGATCTCTCTTTATCTTCCTTGCCAAGATGAGATCATCTTCTACCTCAATGGCCAAATCTTGAGCTGCAGCAAGGTCTATTTGACTAGCACATCTCAACAAGAAACTCACTTCAGGTAGCTAAGAATTAATTAAGAAACATTTGAGATTCTCAGCTATAGGTCAAGCAATTATAGGGATCCTATTTCTTAGTTTGTCAAACTTGGCTATGAAGTCCCTCATTGGTTCATGAGACTCTTTCTTCATCTGTGTGAGTTGAGCCAGAAGGGCATGTGCATCTTTTATAGGTTTGAATTTGGCTTCAAACTTGGCTTTGAGGGTGTTCCAGTTAGTTACTAATCGAGCCTATAGATGGTAAAACCAATCTACAGTAGCACCTTGTAATGTTTCCATGAAAAACCTGACTACCACATCCTCAAATTTCACTCCAATTACACTACAGGCTATGCTAAAGGCTGCAATATGTTCACTAGGGTGAACTTTCCCATCACAGTAGAATTTAGGGAAATTCTTTCTTGAGCTATGTGGGAGTTCATGCATAGGTGGAAAAAGATTGAGAGGGCTAAAATAATTACCCAAGGGTCCTTGAATTGCCATTGTATGACTATGAAAAAGATGAATAACAAATCTCAGAGGGGTAATTATTGACAAAGCTTTATTAACAATAGAAGTGGATGCATTGTTTGGTAATGGAGACTTGACTTTAGTAGGAGGAAAGCTCTTAGCTCATTGGAGATGAGATGGTGGAGGAGACAAATCAAAATTACTTTGTTGTACCAACTCAAATATAGGGTCAATAATACCTTTAGCCCTTTAGCTTCATGTATATCTTGGATCTACCAGATTGTGAAACAAAAATGGAGAAGAATTGGTACTACTTCATCTTGAAGATTGAGGCTTTAAATTGCATGTTCTTTCCCAATAGATCTACTTTGTAAACTAGATTATATAATATAAATAGATAAAGATGGTAAGGCTATAATGATAATGGGTAAGAAGTGGAATGGAGTTGCCAGAATATATAATGGATAAGGGTATAAAGATAATGGGTAAAACATGGGTGGTGTTTTAATCTAAAGCTTGAGGCTTCAAATTGCACAAAATTACTAGTGTCCCCAATAGAGTCGCCAAAAATTGTTGGGTGAATATTTTGTCAATCAGCATACTAATAAACAAAATAGGTCTGATAAACCACAACAAGAAGATTGGTCAGCCAAATGTATAGGTTTACCACATCAAAATGGGACTAATCTCTCCTCTCATCAAGGGGATATTCCCTGTAGATATGTAGGAGTTATATATATATATATATATATATATATATATATATATATATATATATATATATATATATATATAGAGAGAGAGAGAGAGAGAGAAAATAACACTCAAGGATAGGATAAACCATCCATCTCTCTTTTTTCAAAGATGATGTACACAAATCAAAGGATAAATCCAAATGAAATGACAGAAGACACACCTCTTCTTTCAAAAGTGTTGTTCAGAAGACAAAAGGAATCTTTTTGATGATGATAGGTAACTGTAACAGGGTGCAGTAACATGGCAGGATGAAATGAGGCACAAAGTCTCCATCTCAACTGACAAAGAGTGAAGTACAAAGAATAATGAGGGCACAAAGTCATCCCAATGTTATTTACATAGAAATAGAAAATAAACACACACTAAAGATAATTATGACAACACAAAGTCTGAAAGTAACTGGCTCAAGGACACCTTCTTTGTCACCTCCACTAAATCTGCTTGTTAAATTGCATAAACAAGAATACATTTAGGAAATAGACATAAGAACAATCTCCTAGAATGATACAAGATATAACAACACAAAGTCTAAAATTAACTTGATTTTTGATTTAAACAAAGAAATATGATGAACAATCTGAGCTCAAAGTCTCAGTAATGCCTTTCAATTTGGGCAAATTTTTGTTTTTGATAACCGAAAGATCCCCCTAAAATGATAAGAGAGAGTCCAATATATATCCCTCCAAGAAAGACTTGGGAGTAGTAACACATCATTTTGTATTCAATATATTTTAAATTCTCTCAAGAAGATATGTTGGAATCGGGTGTATTTGCCCATTTTCTTTTTTCAATGCAGAGAAACAGGTCACGCCATTAAATATTTGTGTTCTCCAATGTCCACTTGGAGGTCTAATTCTAGAAACATATCCTATACATGAATATTTCTAGTCTTTCTTCATCATTCCTCCTTTCATGGTTGTTGAATCAAGTCTTTGGTTTAATCGGATCCTTGGTTTAATCACTTCTCTGCTTATTGGTCACTTTTTGCTAGTCTTAACAATTGACATGTTGCAAGTTCTGATGCAAAATAGATTAGGACACTTGGCATCATCCATGGTACTCTAAGAGATGCTTATTGAAAGAAGCTTTTGAAACTTTTAAGAAACTTGAGATGTAGATATAGACACTTGTCATGCTCCACAAAGTTATAACATGACACGTGATAGCTTCTGCTTGTCTATAAAAGCTTTAGAAACATTTTTGAAAGTCCTGTAGAAGAGAACACATGGTAGTCTCTATTGAGCTTTGGATATACTATAGAAACATTCAAGACTCATTTTAGATTCACTTAGATGCTGACACTTGGTGCATTTTGTGTGAGTTTAGCTACTCACCTGAGACCCACCACAGTCCTTACTCAATAAAAGGAAGAAGCTATGGATGTTGACACTTGGTGGTCTCTGATGAGTTTTTTAGATGACATGTGGCATGTTCTACTACTTTGAAAGTTACTTGAAACTGTGTCTCGATAGATGACACGTGGTGGCCTCCACTACACTTTGTAAGGGACACATGGCACGTTTTGTTGCAACTTGCTAAGGGACACATGGCAAATTTTTTATCCTTTATTTCCTCAATGGGTTTTCTATTTCAAGGGACTTTTCCTTCAGACAAAAATTTTGAAGGAATTCTTTTAGATAATTTGTCTGAAGAAAATATTCCTTCATTTTGCATCTATTTTTCATCAGGTTTTTCCTCTCGGGTGAATTCCTTCAGACAAAAAGTCTGAAGGATTTTTGCCTTAACCACTTTTCCATGGGAACTTTTTTGAAGGAATTCCCTATGTCCACCTTTGCTCATTTCCCTATGCAAGGGTACTCAACTTGGTTCAATGTCCTCCGTAAGGGCACTTTTTTCTTTGGCTTTTCCTTAGTCAATTTTTTGCTGATCTCAATAGGTGACATGTGGTAACATCCACTGTGAAATAGGTGAGGATATGTGGTAGCATCCACTTAACTTATAGAGGTTTTGGATGATTTTTGAGTGTCCCATGGAAGATGACACATGGTGGGTTCTGCCATGATTTAGAAATAATGTAGATACACTTTGGATTTAATTGGATTCATGCAAATGTTGATACTTGGCGTGTTTCATTTATATTACAAGGGACACATGGCAACTTCCACAACTCTTAGAAACAAAGTATAATGGGGCTTAGTAGATGACACTTGGCAACATCCACTGAGCTCTGATGGGCTTTTTTTGTCTTAGTCATTTTTACTCATTGTCCTCTATAAAGGCACTTGTTTCTTCAGCTTTGGGGCACTCCTTTGAACCTACCATTTGAACTGACCAATTGAACCAACCTTGGTTCAATGGTTCAATGGTTCATTCCTTTATTTCTACTTATTCAATTGACCACTTGAACCAAGCTCTTTGAAATAAACTATGTTGAACCAACCACCATTGAACCTATTAACTGAAGCGCTTAACTCTTGAAGCCTGTTGATGTCATTGAACCTTTGAACCTGTTGAACTTGTGAACCTTTTTAGAGGCAGGGTTTGATGGTTCAATGGTTTAATCTTTTTATGAAGCTTGCCAATGAACATTTTTGGTTGAACCAAGGCATTGAACTAGTCTTGAAAGCATCTAAGTGTTGAGTAAACTTGTTATTTTGATTGAAATCGCCTGTAGAAGCCTTTGAACCTATTGAACCTATTGGTCCTTTAACTGAAAATGTTTGAATAATTCCCAATTTTGAAGTTTAGAATAATTTTTTGAAATGGGAAGAGATAATTTTTTCTTACAGGACCAAAATAGCTTATATGTTGTCCCAAAAATGAGTGACATTTTTTGGGTACAACAGAATATATTGTTAGTCACAATATATTCATTTAATAGTGTTTGTTATTAGATATATATAACAAAGATAGTTTGTAATATATTATTGTTATATAGATAAGGTATTTAGTTAAGTGGTTGAGACTTTGTAGGGATTTGTAAATCCCCCATTATAGGAATCAGAGTCATATATTTTTAATGTGTTTGAATGAAATTAATAGAGCATAATATTATTATTTGTGAGATTGAAATTTTTTGTGCACTATTTGTATTTATGTTCGACTCTATCATTTTTCAATAGTGGTATCACAACAATATATTTAGGTGACTATGGAGACCTGATATTTTGTATGTGGCAGAACAATTGATGTTCATGGTTACCCCATTTCATGAAAACAAATATTTTGTGAAGAGCTTAGTATAGGTAGTTTAGCTTTTGTTATTATATTTTATGTAGATCCTTAATTATTTGACCATACATTTTTATAGATCTATAAACTAAGTCCTTACAAAAATCATTATTTATAGTTTTGACCATTCAAGACCATATTAATTTGCTAAGTGTCTACATTGTCTTACCATCATGTTATCTCCTTTTACAGTGACTTATGCACAATGTGTCAACTAAAATTTGTTGATTCAGTCTCTATCAAATAGTAAACTAATATTATATTATTTTCAATTTTATAAACATTAGAGTTCTTAAGGTACTTTATTTTAATTTTATTTGTCTTCAATATTTATCTAAAATAAGAGGTTTCCAATTGTTAGTCTGCTTGCAAGCTCAACTGTGAGTTCATAGGTTCACTACCATATCAATCCCACATAGCATTGAGGTTCATGAAATTTAAGAATTATGTCCTCATATTTAAAAAACTTGACTATCATCCTCTAGTATTATTCATTTACATTGGTAACAGTGTATGGCATCAAAGTGGTCATTAAATCATGTATTCACATCTAGATCAGAGTTCCTCCCAGCATGAACATAATAGTCCTGTGTTGGAAATATTCTATTGTGGCTTTGAATTAATTCTATTTTTTAGGATACAATCTTATAGTCTTGATCTAACATGCATTGGTACTCAACCAATTGAATTACAATAAATTTAAAAAGCATCCTCTAGTTACACAGCTCATAAAAAATCTCTTTACAATAGTTTTTTAGATTTATAAAGCTATCAAATTAGTGTCAATGTTATGATTATTAAAAGTCTTAAGTTAGAGGCATTTATGTCAATGTATAGTTTATATATTCAAAAGCAAAAATCAATTTTTTTAGAGCTAATATTGTCATTGTAAGTATTCATGTTAGTTTTATGAGTTGAAATCAATAAAAAGATTCTTGTTTTTTAGAGTCAATATTTTTTTGGTCCATAGTTAAATTTTCATCAAAATACAATTTTATGTAAAAAGAGTTAAGTCGTAAAAATGTCAAAAAAATCATGGACACATTTTTGTTTATATGTGACATTTGAATTATAGGAAGTCTTGTCATCAACAATATGAGTTTTATCAAGATATCGATTGAGTAAGCAACTTATTCAATTAGAGTAAGGAGGAAATGAAGGCTGAAGGTATTAGTGCCTCTCATCAATCACCAGTGATGCGATCCAGAATGTTTTGGTGACATTTTATGTGTTATGCATTTTCCACTATGTATTTGAATAATAACATAAAGACATTCCTATTCATATTTGTGGTGTGGTTTTTTATTTCTTTAGTGAGGTGTGTTCTACACCAAATTGGCTAATACCAAGAAAATTTCTTTAGTGTAAGTCAAAACCATCTATGTTGTTTTTGTTTGGATGGAAATAAACATTAATAGAGGCTACATAAGATGACAATGAGGATTAGTTCCTCATGATATTTTCATTTTTTGAGTTGTGTGTGTTTTTCATTCCGCTACTTATTTGGAACACCTCTAATATTTGGAGAAAAGGGATAATGTAAGTATAATAGAATGTGGAAAATAGTTGTATAAGAGGGTAGATAATTGTAGAGATCTCATGATTGCCTTAATTTTTTATGGAGATGAACCCTAGTGACATGTACATATTATTACTTAAAGTAAATGTGGGATGTGTTACTTTAGATAGTAGTGGTCATGTCAAATAAGATCATATCAGTAGTATGCAGACCTAAAAGTATGTATTGGCATATGATTCTATTTAGGCTAGTTCTTAAGGATGTATATTCTCTCCATGCTCACATTAAGGGGGTGTAGATATGATTAATAGTTTTCACAAAGGGTGAATTTTAAGGTATAGTTATGTTTTCACATTATATATGTATTGATGTAAATATTTTTTTAATAATATTACATTAATAGCCTAAGTCAATTTATCGAATATATTGTTAGTCACAATATATTCATTTTAAACTATTTGTTATTATATATATATATATATATATATATATATATATATATATATAAAGTTAGTTTATCAAATATATTGTTAGTCGCAATATATTCATTTTAAAGTGTTTTTTATTATATATATATATATATATATATATATTATAGGTAAGGTATTTAGTTAAGTGGTTGAGAGTTTTTAGGGATTTGGAAATACCCTATTATAACAATCAGAGTCCTATATATTTCTAATGTGTTTGAATGAAATTAATAGAGCATAATATTATTATTTGTGAGATTAAAATTTTCTATGCACTACTTGTATTTATATTCATCCCTCTCATTTTCTAACATGGGGTTGAGGTGAACCAATGTTGTTTATATAAATATAAAGGTGTGGGCACTAGGTACTTATTATAAATGGAGCCTCCAACATCTATTCTTGGGGAGGTTCCTTGAAATGTTTAAAAATCATGTAAATAAAGAACCTTGATCCCCAACAGAGTCACCAAAAACTATTGGCTCAAAAAACATTCAAGGAGACAAATTGATGAGTTTGAGACAATAGTGTGGGATATGATACCTCAAGTTATTCAGTAATGTATAGACAAATTCTCTCTCCTATTAGCAAGCATAAATACATTTATTGAAATCCAAAAGGGGAAAATCAAGAGAAAAACTATTCACAGTGATTTACAACAAAAATGTTTTCTATAGAGTTTTCATACTTTTAAATAGAAAGTACATAAAAGAGATAGAAAGGAAATGAATGAAATAATAAGGATAAAATAAAAATGAGAAATGAAAGGAGAAAAGAAGAAAGCAATTATTCTATCTATTTAAACATAGAAGTTGCTATGTTAACCCCAAAAAAGATGGACAACCCTAAATAACTAAACACAGAGACTCACGAGAATAGTCCAAGATTTGAGGTATAATAAAATAAGATTTTTTCATGAAAATGAGATGGGAAAGACATATACTAAACATATGAATAGGATACATACACTAAGGATATTGGACAACCTTATAAAGAAAGATATTCAATGACACTATATTTCCTAACAAAATTAGCCATAAAATCCTATTATTAATCTCACCAGGGATTCCCAATGACAAAGTTCCTAATGTATATTCAATATAATTTTACACACTTAAGAACTTCACATTCATTTACTATCTAACAATAGCATTCTATAAAAATTGAAGAAAAATAATCAAAGTGAATTGACATACTTATGCATATCATCATTCATAAAAAACTCATGGAACAAAGTCTTGTAAATCATTTCTTCATTGATTATTCATGGGACTATACATATGTATTCCTTCCTTCCACTTTCAAAATTTATAATATTAGAAAACCAATAGGAATAAAGCCAACCTCAGCCCAACTAAAGCTAACTTTACAAATGAACCCCCAAGCTCTTATTTATAGGTTACAATGGGTGTAACCACCCATAATCACCTTTATGCTAAAATATTTATATTTTATAGTTAATTTATCTCAAATGACTTTAAAAAGGTAAAACATAACTTTTTAAGTTATTACAAAAATTTCAATTAAAAAAATAGAAAATTGAAAATGACAAAAAGTGACTTTGAGTGGTTATGAGAATAAGATAAGTCCTTTTTGTTGTGTAGGACCCTGTTCTGCTATTGAAACAACTTTAATTATTCCTTTTGTGATGATTTGATTCTACACAATTTGAATCATTGAACAACTTTCATAATTATTGTAACCAATATGAATCATGCATTTACACGTTATGATTCAGCCAATTGGTAGCCAATTTGCCACTCTCAATCATACGAGAAATGAACACATGCTACTAGACTAGATCACTTACTCTAATTACTTTGCATAATTTTCTTCTTGATTTAATTAATTCATGAGAATAATTTCCTATCTATTTGATTCTTTCAATATGCATTCTCTAACACAAGCTTTTCATATTTGCACTCTTGATGTATATAATAGTTGACTTGAGCCTATGAGAAGATTTTTGAAGAAGAGGAAAAATGATATCATGATTAAAAGCATTATGAATCTATCCATCAACTTATTTCATGAAAATGCTTATTTTTAATGCATCTAAGGCCATTAGGAACTTCTCAAAAAATGTGTGGAGCCCCTTAGGATGATCAAGAATGTAAGAAACAAGAAACTATTTTATATAATAAAAACCTTCGTACATGATAATATTAAGATTTTAGAAGTATTTCTACATGTAAAAAGGTTTTGAAAAACATGCACAATATAAAATGACATGTAGAATCCTCCACAATGTTTACCAATGTTGGGTTATGTGCTTGTATGGAAGAGACTGCATATTGGTGAGCTTTAGATTATGAAAATACATGCAAAGATTTATCAGAAAGACCATCACATTATATTTTATTCCAAAAATCCCTTGTGAAAAGTAAAACCATATGTTTCTCTAAATAAACAATCTTCTAAACATCCAATACTATGAATTGGGAACCAAAAGCACCCTCCAAACATGTAAAACTATGAAAATCTGTTTGAAACAAATTCTCAACTCACCAAATACAATGCATGGGGATAAAACCACCCTTTTAAATGTCATAACATGGCAAATACCATGAATGGAATCAAAAACCACCTTTAAAAATGGATAAAACCATATATTTTTTAAGAAACCACCATTCAAAGCCAAAAACCATGAATATATGTGTGGGAAAAAGATTTTTTGAAAACCTTAAGTAATACCACGTATTTTTTCTTTTTAAAATAAGTCTTTTCACATGTTATACCATATATTTATGATAAATACGCTTTAGAAAGACATTGGTTGGGTATGTGGAGGAATAAGGAGGTAAGTTGGAAGGTTTGATGGCATTTTAAAGCTTATAAAACACAATTCAGTATTTTGAAGTTCATCAAATACAATGTGGGATTATAAAGTTCATAAAACACAATGTGAGATTATTAATAACAAAATAAATGTTTAAGATCATATAAAAGTCCACATAGTATTTATTTTAATTTAAGCCTCCATGTGGAAGGGAAAAAGATATGTGGGCTAGGAAACTTGGCAATATTTTGAACCATTTTGAATACTTTACAGGGTTAAAAGGAAGCAAAAACATGTTTAAGGACTATAAAATGACTCTGGATTTTTGAGATGAATCTTACCACAAGTGAGTTTGAGAGGTGCATTTTACAATGTGGGCTTCCTAAGAGGGTAATACATGTTTTATGGCCTTTGAAATTTGGCTTAATAATTTTTTATATTTTTTAATTAGTTTTTTTTTGGGCATGTTATGGGTTTCAAAGGTTCTTTTTACATTATGATAGGTTTTTTAAGCTAATTTTACATAATGGAGGGCTTTTTTCAATGCTCAAACCAATGTCAAGATTTACAATTCTACTTAGTATGGTAGTGGGATCTGATGTGTGTCTAGATATATTATCAAAATAAAGTGATGTGATTGACATGATATTAAAAACCCACCAAATATAGACTTAGGAAAATTTTGGCTTCTTTCTCAATATTTTATTGACTCTGTTCACTCTTGTACTATTTCATGGATACCTTATATCACACATAAGGATACAAAAAATATGAACCACCACCTCTATCCATCCTAAAAGTGAAAAATAAAACACCATTTAAAGTTGATCCAAAGTAGACTAAATAATATCATGAAAAGATATCTCACCTAATCTCATGTCATAGGATTCATTACACATCTTGTGTATACCCTAAGTGCTAACACATTTTTGTGCTTTCATGATACAATAAATGGTAATGTTTTCTTGTGGTATCTCATCTTTTGTGAATCCTTCTTCATACATCCAAGGATGGTAACCTTATATGTAGCATCATCTAACATCAAGTGTCCTATTATGAATATCATATATAAATTTGTTTTGAAATGTGGGACTTGGCTCCAAGGCATGATCTTCTCTTTCTGAAATAGGTATAGTCAAGAAATCATTAATATGTTCAACTTTGTAACTCAAAATTCTTGAAAATTAGATCTCAATATGCAATTAAAACTTTGTCCATTGGTCTATAGATTTGGCATCTATTTTTTAAAATAATTACTATCCATATTATTAAAATACCTCTAATTACTTGTGAGAGCACAATTGGGAGTGTTGTCTTAAAATGTAAAATTTCAAGATAACAAGTTGTTAGTCTAGTTTATTAGTGTAATTTAAGGCAAACAGAATGGAAAAAATTTATTCGTATATTAACATCCTTATATTAGTTTTATTTATGCATTAATTATATTCATTTCACCCCAATCATTAGGTCTTGTTGATTCTGAGCTATAATAGATGCACCAGGGGAGTGAGCTCTATAATTTAGAGGTTTAGCCCAATCATAGGTCACCCAAAACCTTGGGCTATTACCATGCTACCCTAATCTTAGAGGTAGGCCTAAACAACCTCATCCTAGGGTGTAGGATGGACAAATAACACATCTTTTGTAGGACCCAAAGGCCAAGAAAAGATATTTTTAAACATTCCAAGTTTCAAAACTCACATTTAAATTTGGTGTTTTAAAATATTTTACTTGAGTTATTTTTCATTTTGTTTAAATTTTTTCAACACAATTCCAAGGGGATAAACCTCATGACATATTTCATTTGGTACTATAAAAATGAACTCACACTTTATTTAAATACTCATAAGAGTTTTCATTTTTATGTTTTTATTGCATGTTTGTTTTGTAATCTGAGTGTCACGTGTATGCTCTCCCCCTGTCCCCTTTAGGGAATTGGGTGATAAAAAATGATCACTTGTTACATTTTTTTATTTTATCCAAAAAGTGTGGAAGGAAATTTGGTAATGCCCTCCCCAAAATATGAGTGATTTGGGTGACCCAAAAATGACCATAAAGTCCTAATTTCTTTATTTTCATGAATTTTAGCTTGTGAGCAAGAGTTCATTGCCTCCCCACAAGTTCTCTAGGTAAGTGTTGACCTAGGAATTCATCTCTGAAAATCAATTAAACCTCACTTTATGGTATGGGTATAAAAATTGAGGTCAACTTACTAGGATGCTTGTTTGAGTGGTTAAGTAAGATCCATTAGTAAGAGACTACCTCAGAACATATGCTTAACTTAGACATAACATTACACTGAGAAATTGATGGATTTAGTGGTTGAGAAAATGAAAATACCTTTTCACAATAAAATTGTTAATGTGGATCTAATGATGTGTTTTTCCCTAGTGTTAATCACATGTATGGGACCATTTATAATGAATAAAAATTGATAGTTTAGACAACCCCACTTGCCACATATATATTGTCAATGTTGGGTAAGTAGTTTGAAGTTTCATGTCATCATACAAAATATTGAAATAATAGGGAGCCTAAAACCCCTATTTTTCATGCACTTTTAATTTTTAGTTTAAAATCTTAAATCCTTCTCAATAACAAGTATATATATGAACTTTAATAGTACGAATCTACCTTGTCAATTTTTAGGATTTAAGACATTACACTTAGGTGTTTTTATCTTTCTTCATTTTTACTTTCATGGTCTTAAGTCAAAAATATTTGTTTATCATACCATGTCTAAAAATAGTCATGTTTGCATGTCAATCCTTTGTTTTAAGAGGTTTTATTCCATCCATTTGACACCACACTTTGCCTTAGTAATTTGTCAAAAAATTTATGTGTGTGTCACTTGTTTGAAAGGGGTGTTATTACATTGCCCATTTCATTCCAATTATTGTGCCTTAGAGTATTTAAACAAAACATTTTTTCATATCTCTATATCAAGATAGTGTCATTCAGTTGATCACATTATTTGAAAGACTTTTCACCTTGTGTCGAATCAAAATTCAAAACCATGTGTTCATTTTGGGTCTATGCCTAATTTTTTTATGTCATTCATCTTGGTCTAGCTTGTTATTAATTTCAAAGTTAATTCTTCAAAATCAAGTTCAAAAATGATCTTGATAAGTTCAAATCCAAAAAATGATTGATTTATGCCTAGGCCTTGTGTAATTTTGACTTAGAACATTTACCTTTCACTTTTGGGTTGTGCAACTTTGAAGAATTTCTTTCTCAGTTTAAAGACTAGTTTTGTGCCTAGATTTGGGAATTGGTCTATCTTCCATGTGTCTAAAGTCCAATGTCTTTTACCAAAGTTCAAGTTTATGTTAAAACAAAATGCCTATTTTGAGTCAAAGTATTTCAAATTTGGTAGATTAGTTATCTTTCCTCTTAAACCTAGTTTTGTTTTAAATCTAGTTTTTATGCCTTATTCCCAAAAGACCTATCAATTCATGTTAATCTTAAACCTAGTGGGTTTTTAAATCTAGATTTTATGCCTTGTTCCTAAAAGACCAAGAAATTTACCTTTTATTTTATTTCAAGTGTATCTCTTGCATCATGTTATCAAGAGTCCTGTCATCTTACCTCTTTATTTTAGATTTAGTTATTTTGAGCCTAGATTTGTGCCTTATTCCCAAAGACCTAGCAATATTTTTCATTTTTTAGACCTAGCTAAGATTTTTTTGAAACACTTCATACTAAGTTTGGAATTTATAACTATCCATTCACTTGATCATTTTCATAATGAATTTGACATTTGAAATTTGATGTTAGATTATTGTTAGACCAAGTTTATCATTGACCATTTTGGAGAAACAACTCTAGTTCTTAGACCAAGTTAGACCATGTTTGGACCATTTTTATTTCAAACCTTATTTTAAAGAGTTTTTTTTAACTCTAATCCTATCTTCATGGAACATTATTTATTAATTTAGATATGTTTCGTTACACTCATAGTGGAGCCATGCACAATCCAAGTTATGATAACATAATCATGAATGATAACTTTGTTCAAGACCCCTATGGTGATGATGTGGTTAGTGAGATGGATCCTTATCCTCCTTACACTGATCAATATAGGGAACAAATTCGTGATCCTTTAGCAAATTATTTGGTTAATGCACTTCCATATTTATATAAATACTAATAACAAACTACACAATACCTTACTAATGTACAATTGGTTATAGAACAAGCTCAAAAATAATTGTATTACATTACTATGACAAGGACATATGATCCTTATTTATTTTATCATCACTTAATTGAAAATAAGGATGAGGTTTTAGTTATATCCATGGAGGTAGGGACCAATTTTCTAGTAGACTTCCCCCATTAAAATTTACCAAGTCAGGTTAGAGTGCCTTAAACATGCCTTATACCCAAACCATTGAACATGCCTCTAATAATCATCCTTAATCACTCATTAAAATTTCATATAAATACCCAAACATTATTTTCAAAATAAAGGGTGATCTGGGTAACAATTTAGGTGACAATTCGGGTGATGGGACCACCCCAATTGATAACAAAACTTTTGGGAGCCATAACTTTTGCACCGTAGCTCCAATTGACTCACCGTTTGAATCATTGGAAAGATAATAATGAGGGGAACATCATGAGATGGTATTTAGATCCAATAAATATATTTTACCCCTAAAAACCCAATAGAATTGCCCCAAATTTCAATTTTAGTAGTGCAGTCTAAAAATAGTAAGTTTCTAAAAATAATAATTTCTCAAATTTTGTATTGTTGTAAATCATGGAAGTCAAACCACTTAATATCCCTCTATATTTGTGACCTTAAAAATCCTCCTAACACCTTGAAAACATTTATAAATTAATATGTAACCTGAAATGGAAATCAGACATCTCTTCTTAGAGTAAACATATGTTTGGGTCTACAAATTTGATCAATAAAACATCTGTTCTCAAAGATAGCATTATTTGAATTGTTTTTTTCTTGTTTCTTGAATTATATTTCAACAAAATATTTTGATTTTTGGATAAAAGGGCCTCATGGAGGACCAATTTGTATAAATGAAACAAACATATCAAACCTATTTAAACATAGAACTTAATTTTAATGGCATGGCTATGTCAAATGCTCCACTCATAGAGCTAGCTCCTTCAACAAGAGTATTAATTAAATTAAAAAGTGAAGATAATTAAAATATATACCCATTTATTAAAATCACTTCAGTTTTTAAAATTTAAAGTGTCCCATATATTAAAGACATGACTAAATATTCTATGCAAAATAAGGTGTCAAACATGGTGGATAACATGCAAGCATCTTCTAATCTAGACCAAAGTCATTTAACTACACCAAAAAATAATCTATAAAAATAAGTAATTTTTGTTAATAACATGAGTAGTTCACAATAAAAATGGGTAGGAACTCTTATATCTTAACCATAATAAGTTAATTTCAATCCCCAACTATCTACGTCTTCAAGCATATAACCACAAGGATTAAGTAATTACGATTTGACTAGTGTTTTACCTAAAAATAAAGTGATGAATGTTATTCCACATCAATAGGTGACAACTAAAATTACAAAATAGTAATAATATCCTATTTTACCACCATAGTAGAGGCAAAACCCCATGTCACCTCAATAGGGGGCAAAAACTGTTCTACCTCAATAGGTAATGATAAATGTACCTTTATAGTCATAGACCAATATAAATTTACAATTAAAAATATTTTTATAATTAAAAATTTATGTCTATTAGTCAAATAATAATTCCAAACACATATAAAACATCTAATTCACAATAGGTGTTTGCTCAAAAAATAGGTACCTCTATCTAAAAAGTACCAATTTAATAGTAATTACCTTTTTCTCAACATGTGTTGTAGATTTAATGATAGGGCCTTGGTCCACAACAAGTTCCCCTTATTAAAATAGGTTTCATTAGTTGGTATTAATTCCATATTTAACCTTAGTAGGCACAATACTTTCCTCAAATCCATATTCTTCCATCGCATCCCCAACTCCCACAAAGCCAAGGTTATATACTGAATCCAAACTAGAATATAGCACAATAATTCATGAAATTTAAACAACCACATCCAAGTATATATATGTATATTCCTAGTCATTTCACTCAATAAACCAACATTATACAAGAAACCATTCCTCTATTAGACCCCGGTCAAGGTAATCCATTTTTGACCTTCCAGCCCCCACCTTAACCAAATGTTTCATCTAGTTTTTTGGCCCAATAACTATAGTAAATGAAGTATATGATTTCCATCATTAAATCATGGAAGAAGATCAATAATTTCAAGTAAAATGACATGTGTTCATACCCATTTAACATGGAGTATCTGTAGATACCATTTTTTTCAGGTTTTGAACCATCAGAATTTGATAAATACAAGGGTAAAGGCGTCCCTAAGGCCCACTTAAAAAATTTCTTTGTTTCTTGCCAACTAGTTGATTAAAATGATATTTACCTCCTATTTTTGTTTCCTCAAATTATATTAGGATAGGCTTTGGAGTGGTTCCTAAAATTTAATTTTGATGATCTCTCAGATAAATTTGCTTAGAAATTAAACTATAATCTCAAGGATGAGATTTTATTGGTATATTTGACTCATGACAAACATAAAGTTAGTGAAATATTTGAAATATATTTAAATATATGGATATCACTTTCTATTCACTTCACCCATAACTTACTAGACAAACATTTGGCTGATGTGTTCACTAGAAATTTACACAGTGAGATATCCTATCATCTAGAGCTTCATTGTGCACATAATTTTAAAGAGATCATTGCCAAATGTTTAATGATTTAAAATGGCATTATTAACAAAGATATTATCAATTTAACCTCCTCAAACCAAAATTAGAACCAAAACCAAAACATAGGCCAAAGTTAAAACCCTAATAAAATCCAAGTGCAAGTGTCAGCACTCACCCAAGATAGTAACTACGAGAAATCCAAGAAATAAAAACATGATAATAATTTTTTTAGAAATGGAATAATTAAGTCACATCATTTCCAAATAGCGTAAACACCATCTACTCAACTTATGGCATAAATGCAACTTACTCCTCATCATCAGCCTATTCATCAAGTGTAGCCTTCACAATAACCTAGACCAACTTCACAAATGTAGAAACCACCACCTATTCCAAACCCTTATCCATTAAATAAACCCACTCCTTGAGTCTTTAGTGACCTTGTTGAACCCATTGAATCTATGGTTTATAAGCTAGTCATAGCTAACATGATTACTTGGTCAATTTGCAAGCATTATCTTATGGGTATTCCATATCCAAACTAGTACAAAGAGAATTAGTTTTATGAATACCATCATGTTCATGGACATAATCTACACCATTTTGTGAAGATAAAATACCTCATCAAAAATATGTTAGAAAATGAGGAGATGAAATTGGATAATAGAGCATATATATCCAATCAAAACCTAGGTATCTACCAAAACCCTTTTATTCAACATAATAATAATAATCAACACTATAAATAATGAAGTCCATAATAACAATGACAAAAATATAACAACTACAACAATAATAATAGCAATATAAAAATAAACAACAATAATATTAAATGAATGGGAGGAACTAAGTCCATAATGATTCCAATAACCATCACCATTAATCCTAGACCAAGTGCTAACAAACTAGGATTGTTTCCAAATAATTCTAATCAATCCACTGATGCCAATAATCCTTCCTTGACCTAGGACTAAAAATAAGTGTAACATCAACTAGGGATTACTATTTTTAAACCTGATATTGATAACTCATCATTTCCCCATGACCACAATGAAGTGCACTAGTAACTGATACTTATCCTATCTGGCCCATCTCCACCACTTTTTTCTAACAAAAATGGTTCTATATCCAATCTTGATTGTGTAATAACAACTCAATAGTCTAATATTACCATCTTAGGCCCATAACATCCTGCCAATGACCCAATCCAACTCACTATGTTATCTAGGAATAGGCCATATACCACTATTAAGGAAAATTGATATGATATTGTGGAAAAGCATTAAAAGACACCTACGTAAGTCTCCATTTTAAACTTTTTTTGTATGTCTACTATCCACAAGAACATTTTAATAGAGCTCTTAAGCCAATCCCAAGTTATAAATGACATAAACCCAAACAAATTCCAAGCTTTGGTTAGGCATATAGCCATAGGATAATAGTTGAACTTTGACCAAAGTGATATGTCATCCCTTGTTCCTATCCATAACAATCCCTTGTACATTAAAGTTGTCATTGTGTGATACAAATTGAAACATGTCCTCATAAATACTAGGTTAGGCTTGAATATTATGTCTCTAAAGTTCATCAAACATCTCAAATATATAATAGCTGATATACAACTAGAAATAATTACCATCAAAACCTATGATAATGAATATTAGGAATCACAAGGAACTATAATCTTGCTATTTATCATTGTAGACACCTAAATATGTCTACCAATAAGCTCCAACCAGGCTTTTGACCAATTTTCACTAAAATAAACAATTTGGCCTAAAAACACTAAAACATGGTAAATGATGTGAAATTGACATATTCAGGTGCTGATTTTGCTTAGTGTATCTCTAAATGGGGTAGTGCAATTTATGGGATAACTAACTTTGATAAGATCATTTCAATTCAAAATGCTAATTTTGCACCTCGGTGCTTTGGATTTCTCTTTCTTATCAAATCTTTTGTGCAAGTCACCTACCTTTATTATTTGTTGTTGATAGCATCCTAAATGGTAATATGGTTCTAATGCATCTGACATCACCTTCCAATTCTAATCAAGTCAAATTTTAGACCAATAACAAGGCATTCTAATCAATTTGAGTAATTTGTGCACAAAGTGCTAAAACATGCTTAAGAGCTAATTAATCCAAATCAAGGCCAAATAAAAAATTACATGGAAACTTGTTGAATACTTATATTTGGAAATGAATATTGAATATTTTCATCATTAGGTGACCTCATTTGTTTGGAAGACATCCCTAGGCCATAAATGCCACAAATATTAGGATTCATGCCCTCCATGCCTCATCAATGACTTTTATGATTCCCTCCATGCCTATTAATTACCCATTATTCTAATGTCATGATGAGGATACTTATAAAATTAATTATAAAAATTATATTAATCCTCAACCACACATCTCAATCTTGAGATGGATATTTTAGGTTGATTCTAGGCATTCTCAAAAATCTATAAATAGGAGGCCTCACCACATGAATTTTAAGTCTTGATTATGCCAAGTTATAATGCATAATTGATTACAGAGATTAAAACAACTAGTGTTACCATGTCAAATTTATTTCAAGCCAATCCAAGCCACAAGCCAAAGCTGCCAAGGAGAGATGGAGGTAGCCAAGCTTCCATTGCAAAGGACTTCATGAGCACAAGCCAATCAAACCACTACAATAAGCATTTTAGAGAATCCAAGGAAGGTAAAATAGGGTTGCTTTTACATTCTAGTTTTGTGTTTTATTCATGTTTATTAACTAAGCTCTCCCTAGTGTCTAGGCCTAGAGATGTTATGCCAGTTAGTGTGTTTCTCTCATTTTGTTTTAATTTTGAAACTAACATGATACTAACCATCCTCTCTTGAGTCAAATTCCATATTAACATATGGCATGCCCAGTGGGACTAGACACATCTTACACATGAAGAAGATGATTTTGTATCTTTGAAATATTCATTTGGGCCATAAAATTCTTGTAAATTAAATTTCTAACTTTATTTTGCCTTTTTTGTTTGCCATGGGTTTACATAGTAATTGACGTCGGTTAGTAAGAATGATATTGGTTGGATATCCTAACTGATGTCAGTTAGTAAAATTGAAATTGGTTGGATTCTTGTCATCGGTCACATTACTATAACTAAGATTAGTTAGATAACCATCATTGGTTAGAAAATATAACCATCATCGATTATATAATTGATGCCGATCACTATGTTTTTCTTAAAACATAGACATGAGAGCTCTTTTTCTAAAGTTCATTGTTTCAAACCCAAAAGAGCTTCTAGACTAGAGGACATGCTAACATTTTTTTTGTAGGACCAAGCTTGACATTTGTAAAAACATGTTTAGATCACCTTTTGCATGCTTAAAATGAATTAGGAACATTATTTTGGTGCATTAAGTAACATTTAAGGTGCTTAAATAAGTATTTTTAGCATTAGTTTTCAAAGTTACAACAAAGACCAAGGGGTCAAATGAACACCACCTCATTTTCCATTTGGGCTTAAAAATGAACTCACCTTTTCAAATCTTTTTGTGTTTACCTAGCTGTTTAGATTAGATTTTTGTTTAGCAAAAAGAGGGATGTTGCATGTATGCTCTTCCATTTGTCCCTTTTAGGAAACCTTTGGAATCAAAAGTGGAATTTCTATTTCAATTAGCCTAATCTTAGGATTATAAATAAATTCATCTAAAGCACTCCCCAAAAACTCATCAAAGTTTGGGTGACCTTGAAAATGACCCTAAATTTTTTCTACTTTCATGCTTTCTTTATTTTTATGAAAACTTGGCTTAAGAGGGGGACTTCATCACCTCTCACAAGTTTTTTAGGGAAGATTTGACCTAATTTTTTACCTCCTTAAATTAACTTAATTTGGATCCTAATTAGAGTTACACATAGGACGTAGTTGCACCTTGGAAATTGCACTACACTTAGCGAACAATAGGATATAGTGGTTACAAAAAGGACTATACCTTTTTGTAATAAGCCAAGTGATACTGACCCAAAATATATTCTTTTGTTTTGAATTTTTTGACATGAAAGTCATTGTGACATTGATTCCCCTAGAGCATCCAAAAACTTGTTAGATCTTAGACAAAACCCCACTTATCATAGAAGTATTATTTGTGCAAGGTACACCTTAAGGTCCATTTTGTAGTACTATCATTTGAGAGAAGGGGGGGTGTAATAACTCTACTATATGATGTTAATTTACTTCTAGATGAATACTTAAAATCCTATTAAATGATGTATATTGAAAGATTCCAATAATACCAAGCAACCTTGTCAGTTTAGGATCTAAGAGTGATTAATTAGTTGGTCTTATCCTAGATTAAAGTCTTGTTTGAAGTCAAAACTTGGTGTAAACAAAAAATTCAAACCAAGCACATAGTCCTAATTTTCCTTTGAAAAAAAAAGCATTATGTTGCCCACATGAAAACATCAAATTGCCTTGTTTAAAGTTCATCAAAAGCTTGGGAGTCATATCATCCACTTTGTCATAGCTATGCAACCCATTTGAGTCTAGATCTATACCAATGTTGTTTTAAGTCCTTCACTTATAATATAAATTTGGAATTTCACCTTTATAATTTCATACAGTTGATGTGTTAAGTGGGCTCACCATTTTCACTAAATTTGAGGGAACTTAGGTTTAATTTCTAATTTGGGTTGAAGGCCATTTAAGACTCATAATCATTTTCATCACTTGATAGACTTAAGCCATTTTATGTTAAACATTTACACTTTGAGTCTATGTACCATAACATTTTTATTCAAGAAAGGTAGTGTTATGATGTCAAAATTATGGGAAATTGTCTTTACCTTAGAGAGCTTTTGAAACAAACTTTTCTGTCACACCTTTTAGATAGTGTAGCATTGTTACATTTCCCAAAACATCTCAAATATTTTTTCATAGACCCTCTTGGATAGAGTTAAAATTTATTCCTACATTTTTATATGAATCCAAGTGTACTTTTGTGATCCTTTGTTGAAAGCATAGTTATAGCATTCACTGTTTTCTAGCTTATTTGTCAAAGGAACCAAGTTTTATACCATTATTTATGATAAAATAAACTATCTCTAAAGTACCTTTTGTTTCATACGTTATACCTAGTTGATCAAGTTCATATCCAAGAATCAAGTGCCTAGTGTTTTTTGTAAGTGATTCAAATTTGTTAGATTAAAGCTTTCATCTATTTCAAAGTCTAGCTATTGACACCATTTGGCTAGGAGTCCTATCACATACATTTTTTGAGCCTAGACTTTGATGCTACATTTGGCCAAAACACCTATCAACTTTTAAATTTATAAATTAGACTGATTTGAAACACTTTAACCTTATATTTTGACATTTTGATTTTTAGTTCACTTACTTACTTATCTTTGTGTGAACAATGAAATATTAGATACTTCACACTAGCTTGTTTCCTCACAAATCTTTGCATAGACCTTTTGATCCTTTTGATGAATCTAGACCAAGTTGGAACATCATCTATTTTAGTTTTTGTCTTTTTTAGATTTTTTAAAACTCTTTGAACCTTTTATCACAAAGCATTGACTATGGATCCCAACATGTATTCCTACACTCGTAGTGGACTCATGCACAATCTAGGAATTAGTAATGTAGTTACATAGGAAGAAATGGAACAAGACCCCTATGTAGATAATATTACTTATAAGATGGATTCTTATCCCTTTTATAATATTCAATTAGGGGGAAAAATCCAAGATCTATTGGCTAACTATTTTGTTAACACACCACCTTATTCAGAACAAGACCAAGAATAAACCACATAATACCTAGCCATAATATCCATAATAGATGAACCAGTTCTTTAATAGTCATATTCTAATGATATGGATTACATGTATGATCCATTTTTGTTTGAGTGACATTTTTTAGAGAATAAATATGAGATTTTGGTTAGAGATATAGAGGTAGGGGCCAAGATTCCAGTAGACTTACCCCATGAAAATTTACCAAGTCTAGTAAGAGTGCCCCATAATATCATTTATGATCAACATGATTTTTTTAGCAATCTTATGGCTCTAGTCTAAACAACTTATCAAGACCCTAATATATCTAATCGAGGTAAAAACATCATGGAAGATCACTTTAACCAAATGCAAACAACATATCACACCTACCTAAATCTAGCACATAATTTCAATCAGATGAACATGGTGAGTAAGCCTCTTATTGACCTAGTTCCTTCAATAGGAGTGTTTATAGAGGTAAATAGACAAAAGAATCTGAGTTTTGACCCATTTGTAAAAACCTCTTCAATAGATAACTTGATGCATATGCCTATTATTGAAGAAGTCTCTTTAGCCTCTACATAGAATAGTGAGCCAAACATAGTAGACAATGTGAAAAAAATGTCCAATCTTGATCAAAGTCGTACTAACACACAAACAACTAGACAACAACATGTGCCTATAGTTAATCCCATGGGTAGGTCATCATACTAGGGAAAAGGAGCTTCTACACCTCAACTTCAACTGACTCCTTCCTCAAGTGTATAACCTATGGGATTAGGTAATCAAAGAATGGCTAATGTCATGCCTTAATGATAAAATGCAATGAACACTACTCCTCCTCAGCAAGTAATGACTAGTATTCCACAATAGCAAACACAATCTAGTGTATCAACATAATAGAGGACAAATACATTACCACCTCAATCATGGGTAATAAATGTTCCACCTCACTAGGTAATTATGAACATACCTCTTTAGTCATATACTAATATGCCAATTCAAAACCAAGTAATGACTAGTTAATAAAATGAAAATATTGGTCAGCGATAGATGCCAAATCTATAACCTATTTTCACTTCCCCACAAGGATTCATGTAACAAGGAAGTCCTCATGTTTCTCAAGTACCTATTAGACAACCATTGGTTCAAAATGTGTCACAAATTTAGAGATAGGGTCTTGGTCCACAAATTCCCACTTAATAGCAAAGTTTAATTAGTTGGTAGCATGTCCTTTTTCAACCATAGTAGGAAGAGTATAGTTATATCCCTCTATCCCAACCACAAAATCCTCCAAGTCAAACCTTTATCACCAATCCAAACCAGAATATCATGCCACCAAATGTGCAATTTCAAGTACATCTTAATACATTTATGTGTATTCTTGGTCCATTCCCTAACCAAACCAATATATGCCAACAAGTATCTCCATTATACCCTAGTCAAAGTGTCCCACTTGTGACCTCCCAACCACTTAACCAAACCAATATTCTCCCTCAAACCAATGGTCCTTCTAGTTTCCTATCTCAAGAATTACAATAGATGAAGGATATAATTTCTACCATTTAGGGTAGGAAATAAATTAAAAAGTTCAAATTGGATGATGTGTGTTCCTATCCATTCAACATGGAGTATTTACAAATACCATTTCTTCTAGGATACAAACTGCTAAAATTCAACAATACAAAGGGAAAGGTGACCCTAAGGCCCATTTAACTGAATTCTTTGTCACATGTCAATCAATGGCATATAGTGACATATACCTTTTACTATTGTTTCTAAGGAGCTTGGCTGGACAAGCCTTGGAGAGGTTTTTAAAGTTTCCCAAAAATTCAGTGACATATTTTGATGATCTTTTTGATAAGTTTGTGCAACACTTTTCATATAATCTTAAGCATGAGATTTCATTAGTGGACTTAACGTAAGCAAAGCAAAAAGTTGGTGAGATTTTTTAAATTTATCTACAGTGATGGAGAGCCCTTGCAGGTCATTTCATCCATAGTTTAGTACATAAATAATTAGCCAATGTGTTTAACAAAAAATTTCATAGTGAGATAGCATATCATCTAGAGATACAATGTGCACATACTTTCAAGGAAATCATTGACAAAGGATTGTTGATTGAGTGATCTCTCATTAATAAAGGAGTCATCAAGCTTAATTTAACTAATTAAAATCAAGGTACCAATCAATGAAATGACCAATATCAACATCTCATTCAAGTGCAAGCACCACAATCAACACTGGCTAATAACCAATAAAGACTAAAGCAATTCAATCATAATAAGAATGTTGTGGGAAATGGAGTAACTAAACCTCATCATGTCCAAATGGTGAAAACATCATCTGCACCACCTTTTCATTTTACTCCTACCCAATAACCTCTCTAACTAATTCTATAATCACAACTACCAAGACCTACGTGATAAATATAGTAGCCTTTGCCATTGCAAACCCCTCCTCCTAGGAGAATTGTGCCTGCACGTCATGTCTTTAGTGACCTAGGAAAATATATTGAATCTATATTTCACAATATTATGTCACTAATCTGATTATTTGGCCTATACCAAAACATTATTTGTAAGGCATTCTTTAGCTTGATTGGTACCATGAAAATGAATTATGTGACTATCATCGGGTCAATGGGCATAATCTTTGAAGATGTGTCCAAATCAATAATTTAATTAAGAATATGTTGGAAAATATGGAGATAGCATTAGGTAATGGTGCTTCCACTTCCAATCAAACTCTTATGATTTATCAAAACCCCTTTCCTTGACATAAAAATTACCAATAGCAAAATGATTAACTACAACAACAATGGCCAGTGCAATAGCAAAATCAATGGTATCAAAATCTAAGGCTAAACTAGTAGAATAAAAAAAATTAGTAATAGAACCCATAATGATAGAAAAATGGACAAAAAAATGTCAAAATGGTAACAACCAAAAAACCTACCATGTAGTTGCACATGACTACAATAGGGTTGTAGGTCAATTATAGGGGATGACGTTAATACCATCTCCATTAATCGTAGACTAAGCACTAATCATCTTAGACTATTTCTAAATAACAACACTCAACGAAATTACATGGATAATCCTTATTTGACTTGGAAGTGCATACATGCAAACCAATAAACTAGGACTTCTCTCTTTGGACCTTATATTGACAATTCCTCTTTGTCACGTGACCACATACAAGTACATCAACAATTGAGACTTGTCCTATCTGGTCTCATACCATTTCTAACATTGGTTAAAAATAATGGTCTAGTATTTAATCTCAATTGTGTAATCACAACTTAAAGGTTGAATATTATTATCCCAAGCCCATAACCCTCTACCACTTTGCTTGTCATCTAATTAACTATTTAGCCTTATAATAAATCATTCACTACTGGCCAAGATAAGAAGTTTTATATTATGGAATAATTATAGAAGACACCAACACAAATTTATTTTTTACATTTTTTGTGAATGTAAATAATCCACAAGAACATCTTGAATGATTTTTTGACCCAATCCACTATTGATGATGACATATCCCCTGATAAATTTCAAGCTTTGGTTGGACACTTAGCTCCAGCCCAATAAGTCACATTCAACCAAAGCAATCTGTCTTCCCTTGGCCCACTCCATAATAAACTTTTATACATATAAGTTTATATAAGATGGAATAAAGTGAAATGTCTCCTTATAGGTAATGTATCTAGCCTCAACATAGTGTCTCTAAAGCTCATCAAGCTTCTTGGGTACATAATGGCAGATCTTTAACTAGAAATGATAACTATCAAAGCCTATGATAATCAAGATAGAGAATCACAAGGCACCATTAGCTTACCAATTATAATTGGGCCTTTAACCCATGATACACTTTTCCATGTGCTTGATCTTGAGTTGTCATACAATATACTTCTAGGTAGGCCTTGGTTGCATGAGATTCATGTAATTCCATCAATGTTGTACCAATGTATCAAGTTTTCCTACTCAGGAATAAAAGTGAATATTCCAGGAGATTTACACCTATATGAATAATGCAAACATATTGAGGAAAAATTTCAAAGCTATAATTATTAATATGACATGAATCTAAGTTCCAAGCAGGATAAAGGAAAGGTTATACTTATTGATCTTTTACTAGATAATTGCATAGATCCTAATACCTTAGATTCCCTTTCCCACATGCCACCTCTTGAAGCTTCTAATCATTTCACCATTTTAGATAATGGACCAAGAGATTATGTGACCTATGATACATTTCATATTTCCAATCTTCATCAAAATCTAAAAACCTTTAGGTGACCTAAGGTCATTCCATATATGCATTGGTAGTAAAGGAACAAAGATAAAGGACCTATTACATTTGTACCAACATCTGGCCTAGAACTTGACCCTCTTGAAGGGGATGAATCATGGTTATACAATGATAACCAAGCTAATTGTTATAAAAATGCAAAAGTATCCCATTCCTAATAAGATTAGGTAACCTCACAATTATGAGGCAAGAAGTCTTGAACTGAATCAGTAAGGAATCACGAGCCAATTTTCATGACTAAGTATAAAATACCTTATGAACTTGGATTTAAACCACTTGGGGGTGACCCCACATATCTTATTCAAACTCCATCACCAATGACTAGTGATGAAGATGCCAATAGTAAAGTAGAGTTTGATCATTACCTTACTTTTGATGACCTAGCTAAAACCAACCCGTTTGATAACAATTTCATTTTTACCCTTACCCTAGCCATTCATCACAACCCTTTGCCATTATATAATCCCCAACTAATATATTGGGACCAAAAAGAATATAGCCTATCGATTGATGAGTTCTAAAATGATGTGGCATTCTATGACTTTTGGGGCATTAGAAACAACATTCTATCAGGAGATCACAAATCAAGATTATCAATCACATTGGATCATATAGCCTATTTTGGAGAGTGAGTGAACACCCTTAGCCAAAAACAAATAAGTAAAACATTAAGGTCCCAAAGTGAAAACCTCTTTGAGGCACTTTCTAACTAGGGAAAAGGTAAAGATAAAGGCCAATTTAGTGGTCAGAACCTGTTTCTAGTGCCATTAGATGGGGGTGTTCATTCTTCTTCAAATTTAGACTAAGAGACCACTAATGATGAACTTGCATATGGATCTAAGTTCATCTTTAAGAAATAATAAGTATTTGATAAAATTCTTCAAGTATTTTTTACTATTTTTGTCACATGGATAGATCTCCCATTAGGGGACTCAGATTCATCATGCCTAGGAGAATTTGAAGAGTAAGTCCTAATAGAGGACCTTGACATAATCCAATAGTTCAAGTCATTGCCTACTATCCTAAAAGATGATTTGACCCTTCTAGTCAAAGATATAATAGAGGTAAATATTGGGACTCCATCAAACCTAAAATGGATAAAATTAGGCACATCCCTCACTGAGGAGGAACATGACATCTTTACAACTCTATTGAGAGAATTTGTAGAAATCTTTACATGGGCCTATTCTGACATTCTAGGTTTAGACCCCACCTTGGTTCTACACCACATTGTGGTTAATCCTGATGCCAAAATAGTAAAATAAAATCTATGTAAGATTCATCCTCTTATTGCTATATTGGTAAAGAAAGAGATGGAAAAACTCTTAGAAGAAGGATGTATTTGATCCATTGACTACTCAAAATGGATCTCTAATGTAGTATTTGTTAGTAAAAATCTTGAAGGGGTCAAAATTTGTACTAATTTTTGGGACATCAATAAAGCTTGTCTTAAAGATGATTGTCCTTTTCCTAATATCAACATGATCATCAAATCCATGGTAGGTTATGAAATGCTTTCACTCATGGATGGCTTTTCAAGATACAACCAGATCAGGATAACACCAAAAGACCAACATAAATAACATTCACCACTCCATGGGGAACATTTTGTTATTAGTTAATGCCATTTGACCTTAAGAATACTGAAACTACATATCAAAGGGCCATGACTTTTATATTCCATGATATGGTTCATGATATTATTGAAGACTATGTTGATGACATATTAGGAAAATCCAAAACTAGGGCCAACCCTTCAACAGTGATATGTAAGATATTTGAAAGATTATGGGAGTACGAAGTCAAACTCAATCTAAATAAATGTGTGCTTAGTGTAACTTCAAGAAAATTACTTGTCTTCATCATGTCTCATAGAGGTATTTAAGTCAATCTAGCTAAAGTCCATGCTATAATCAAGATGCCAACACCAACCAATTTAAAACAACTTCATAGTTTATAGGGTAAGATCCAATCAATCTGATGCTTCATCTCTTGGTTATAGACAAGTTCCATCCATTTACACACCTTTTAAAAAAGGGAGTTACATTTCACTGGGATGATCATTTCCAAACAACTTTTCAACAACTCAAAGACTATCTTGTTAATCCACCTATTTTATTACCTCCTATGCCAAGAAAGCCATTATTATTTTACTTATAAGCTATCAACCATGCTCCGGGGGCACTCTTGGATCAACATGATGAAAATTAAAAAGATCATGTTGTATACTATCTAAGCCATACCTTGGTTACATATGAACATAACTATGCACCTATTAAAAAAGCTTGTCTAGCCATAGTCTTCACAGCTCAAAAACTACACCATTACATATTGAATAAAAAGACCATGGTCATTTAAAAATTAGACCCACTCAAGTATATACTATATAAAATATATTTTCATAGTAGAATGGTTAAATGCATCATGCTTTTTAGTGATTTTTATATAGAATATGTCAATCAGAAGGTAATCAAGGGATAATTACTTATAGATCAACTTGCCGAAGTACCTCTCACAAACACACATCTACTCACATTTTAATTTATTTATGAATCCATAATTACCACCATTGACACACCCCTTGAGGAAAATCCCTAGAAACTATATTATGATGGTTCATTTACTACACATGGATTAGAGGTAGGCCTATTTTTGATTACACCATAGGGAGATCTAATCCCCAAATAATTCAAAATCAGATTTCCTTGTATAAACAACATGGCCGAGTATGAAGCACTTTTTGTAGGACTTCAAAAAGTAGTGCATTAGAATATATCTCATTTATAAGTTTATGGTGATTCTCAGTTAATCATCAAAGATGACAAGCTGGTTCCATATAAAGCCATGATCGACACTCTTAAGCAACAAATTGCCAACATTTAGTTTGAGTAAATACCAAAGGCTAGCAATAGAACTATAGATGTTACGGATACTATTGGATCTTTTATTCAACAAATAGATAAATCTATAGAGTATCAATTCCTCATCAATAATTTATTAACACCAACTCATGAACCTTCAACTATTGTAATGATTTATGATATTGTTGGTCCTAATACTATTTGATACTCAAACCTTTACAACTACCTTCATGACCAAGTTCTACCCCCTAACCTATCTCAAAAACAAACCAAAGACTTCATTCATCATTTCACTCATTATACTCTACTTGGATACACCCTTTACCATTGTAGTTTTAATGGACCTTTACTTCATTTTTTAACTTTGGTAGAGTCTACACTAGCATTAAGAGAAGTTCATGAAGGATTATGTGGAGCTCATTCTAGTGGGGTAGTCTTATCCAAAAATCTCGTGTACTAGTTATTATTGGCCCATAATGGATGCAAATGTCACTACCTATGTAAAAAAGTGTGGCAAATGTCAATGGCATGCTAATATGATTCATGCCCTAGCCAAAACTCTAAAATTGATGTTGACACCATGTCCATTTTCTACATGGGGACTTTACCTCATTGGGAAGATCAACCCCACTTCATCTAACATCCATAAACATATCCTTACCACCACTGAGTATTTTATTAAGTGGGTTGAAGTTATACCCCTCACTTATGTGACTAAAAATAAAATTTACAAATTCATATTCAACCATCTCATTTTATATTATGGTATCCCCTCTAACATTATACCTAATAATGGAGGATCATTCAAGAACAAGGATGTAGACCAACTATGTGCTGAATATAACATCACACAACATTTTTTTATAGCATATTACCCTCAAGTTAATGGCCAAGTTGAAGCACCAAACAAAACCATTGTCAATATTCTCAAAAATAATTTCAATGATGTTGATCATGATTAACACCTACAAATATTTCTTTCCCTTTGGGCATACCATACCAATCATCGTACCTCAACATGAGCCACTCCATACTCACTTTTTTATGGTACCAAATCCATCCTTCCCATTGAGGTTAAAATTATTTCACTATGCATCTCTTTCAATCATGTCTTAGATGATTATGGCTATCGAGTAGCTCACCTATAATAGCTAGACCTACTTGATGATAAATGCACAACTACACTCAATAATCTTCAAGCATATCAGAACTGACTCAAAGGACACCACAATCAACATGTTAAGTATAGAACATTTGAACTTGGTGATCTTATTCTTAAAGAAAACCAAAATAATAACATGGCTAAGAAGAATTATAAAGGGATATTCAAACCAAAATGGATAAGTCCTTTCATCATTACTATAGGTTATGGATCATGAGCATACAGGCTTACCACACCAGACATAGATGAACTTTCAGAGTTGATGAATATTATTCATCTCAAGTGGTAATATGCTTGAATGTTAAGGTGTATTATCTATAAAGACCCTTTTAATTATGCCATTTTATCTCTATTATTCTTTTTTAAAATATCATCCTTATCTATCCTCCTAGCTATATCCACTTTCTACTTCTAACCTATCGACCTAATGTGTTCTAAAGCCTACCCTATTTGACCTTGGTTTTCACCATTTATTACACATTTTCAACATCAAGGTATTTGATTAGTTTCATTTGTTGATTTAAGTACTTTAAAAAAGATCATATTTTGTAATAGTGTGACAAAAGTTTTGGTATTTGCATCCTTCATTTGTTATTCCATTCTTACCACCAATCTTGCTACTAATTATAACTACCTTTGAGAAAATTAGTACCATTGATCTATGATATTTTCTCCTAGTTATAACCACCTATGGGGAAACTAGGGTCAACATTAAGCCTTGACATACCATCTTTCCACTTCCTATGTCATACTATGCCTTTTTACCAAATGTGCTTGTTTTGTTTGAATTGACTGCTACACTAGTTGAATTCCTCTATTATAAGGGTGGAACTATAGTAACTTGAGGTCCTACTCTAAGACTATGTAGGTTGTTGAGGTCATCTCAATCACCATAATCCATGCTCTTGAAATTTTCCAAGCAACCTAAGCCATGCTCTCACCATTTTGTGAGCAAACTAAGCCACACTCTCATTGTTTTGCAAGTAACCTAAGCCATGCTCTCACCATTTTGTGAGCAACCTTAGCCATGCTCTCACCATTTTGTGAGTAACCTAATTTTTAATGCTCTCACTATTTTTTGAGTAACCTTCATTTAAAAACTCTCACCATTTAGTGTCTCATCATTCTTGATCGAGTTGAGATACTTCAATAATTATATAAAAAATTTAAATAATCACTAGAAAAGAATAAAAACATTGACCACTTCTTTTCCTTAAGGATTCTAGCAACCCTTACTAAGTTACAAACAAATCACTTGTCATTTAGTTTCCCCATCCTTTTTATCCTTTTCTCTCATGGAATTGTTGGTTTGCAAGACCATTCCTATTCTCCTATCACTATTTGTTTTCATCAGTTATCACATTCTTCCCATTCTTTGGGAGAACTACATTTGGCCTAAAGTTTTTTATTGGATATTACACCCATGGAACTATGTAGGTAGCATCCACTTGCCTAGTGAATATGGAGAAAACTTAGCCACCCCCTTCATTTTCTTTTATTTCCCCTATTTTTTTCATTTCTTTAGTTGTCACCTATTTTCTAGGATCAATTTTTGTATGGTTTTTATTACATTATTTGCTTGTTTGTCTCTACTTATTTTGTTTATTTGTTTGCCTATTTGTTTGCTTTCATCACTATGGCCTTGATTTAGTTTTTATGTGTTCATTGGGTGATTCATTGTATACACTTACACTTTAATCCATCCATATTCATATGTTTACATTATCATCATGGTTTCTATCATTGGTGCATTGTTCTCTATTGAGTATTGGATTACGAGAGTCAGTCCTCATGCATATTTTAGCCAAGTCCTCATGATGTTATACCTTGATTCCTACCCACATGTGATACAACAAACCTTAGCTTCAAAAATTCTATTCAACAATGGTACATCTCTTCGACACTGACATCCTGATTCAATCTTAATAATATCCCAAATAGAGTAATTAAACAAAAAATAATTTTAACCTTTATTAGTTTAGACAAGCATCTCTTTACTAGTACGTTGTTCCAATTCATCATTACCATATGTGTTAATTTTTCATCATCCTTAGCCAATCTTTTCATGTTTTCCATAATCGAGGTCCAATTATTATAAATTCCTATGGGCAAATCATTGTTCACCATCCCACCTATATTTATCAATGATTATAACCACCTTTGGGTAAGTCATTATGTTGTCACCACTTTAATTTTTTTTACCCATATAGGGGCATGTTGTTATCTTTTTTATCTATCCTAATTGGGTAGCTCCATCTTATCAATGATTATAACCACCTTTGGTCAAATCATTATGTTATCATATCACATTGCCACTATTAGGGTACACTGCTTATACCCACCTTTGGGAAAATCATTGTACACCATCCCACTTACATTTTTAGTGATTTTGACTACTTTTTAAAAATCATTATATTTTCAACCCATCATCTTTCCTTTCTTTGGTCCCCTCATTTTGATTCTTTCTTTTCAAGGGATCATTTGCCGACCTACTTATGCTAACCATTCTCTCAAGGGGGCATCATACAGTTAGTTTATCATCATTACAGTTGCAAGCATGCATGACCTTTTTATTCTTTGGAAAGATGTTACTATGATTATATATTAAAATGTCTTCCCAAATAGAGGCAAATTGTAGACATATAAATCTAGCCACCAATAACCTCCAACTAGGCTTTTGACCAATTTTCACCAAAATGCACAATTTGGCCTAAAAACACTAAAACATGTTAAATGATGTGAAACTAACATACTCAAGTGTTGATTTTGGCTAGGGTATCCCTAAATAGGGTAGTTCAATTTATGTGCTAGCTAAATTTGATTAAATCATTTTGAGTCAAAATGCCAATTTTGCACCTAGGTGCTTTGAATTGTTCTTTCCTATCAAATCTTTTACACAAGACACTTGCCTTTATTATTTTTTGTCTATAAAATCCTAAATGTGAATACGGTTCCAATAATATTTGACATCACCTTCCATTTCTAATCTAGTTAAATTTTATACCAATAACAAGACATTCTGATCAATTTGAGTAATTTGTGCACAAAGTGCTTAAATATGCTTTAGAGCTAATTAATCTAAATCAATGCCTAATCAAAAATTCTATGAAAACTTGTTAAATACTTGTTCTTTGAAATGAATATTGAATATCTACATCATCAGGTGACCTTATTTCTTGGGAAGACATCTTTAGGTCATAAATGCCATAAATATTAGGATTCATGCCCTCCACACCTCATCAATGCCTTCCATGATGCCCTCTATGAATCTTAATTACCCATTCTTCCAATGCCATGATAAGGATAATTATAAACTTTATTCCAAAAATTGAATAAATCCTCAACCACACACCTCAATCTTGAGATGGATGGTTCAGGTTGATTATAGACATTCTCAAAAATCTATAAATAAGAGGCCTCACCACATGAATTTTTAAGTCTTAATTATGAAAAGTTATAATGCAAAATTTATTATAAAGCTTCAAAAAACTAGTGTTACCATGCCAAATTTATTCCAAGCCAATCCAAGCCACAAGCCAAAGGTGCCAAGGAGAGATGGAAGTAGCCAACCTTCCATTTCCAAGGACTTCATGAGCACAAGCTGAGTAAACCACTACAATAAGAATTTTAGAGCATCTAAAGAAGGTAAAAGAGGGTTTCTTTTGCATTCTAGTTGTGTGTTTTATTCATGTTTTTAAACTAATATCTCCCTAGTGTCTAGGCCTAGAGATGTTATGCTATTTAGTGTGTTTCTTTCATTTTATTTTCATTTTGAAACTAACACGATACTAACCATCCTCTCTTGATTCAAATTCCTATATTCATAATCATTGGGTCTTTGACCCATGATATACTTTACCATGTGTTAGACCTAGATTTATCATTTAATTTTATTTTGGGTAGACCTTAGATACATGAAATTAATACAATCCCTTTAACATTGCACCAGTGTCTCATGTTCTCTTACTCAAGCATGCAGGTCACCATGAATGGATATTTGTATCCCTATGAACATTGCAAACATCTGGAGGCCAAGTATGAAAGTTACAACTACCACTTTGGGATAGATATAATTCCCCAAAATATAAAGACAAAGACATACTTCTTAAATTATTATTGGGGACTTAGGTTGTACCCTAGCTAAGAAGGGGAGTGTTTAGGTCCTCTTTCTCAAACCTACTCCAACATGGGAATGACCCTAAGCTATGGGATACCTAATCTTAGGTTAGACCTCTATGATTTTTAATGAGGCTAGCTCTTCTGGTGTATTATTTATCTCATAAAACTAAAACCTATTCATTATTAGGGTGAAAATGGGGAGAAATAAATTGAAAGGGAAACCCTAAGCTAATATTGGTGATACACATAAATTGATTGTTCATCCACTCTATTTGAGATTATAAACACTGATAAGACAAGAAAAAGATTGAATCTATAACTCTAATGTTTGTTATGCATCAATATTTCATGTAGAGGTTTCACCAATTGATCAAATATTGAATGAAATGATGGAATAAACTTGATTCAAACCACTAACCAATCAATATGTCCACTATTATCTTCAATCAAATGACATCAAACACTAAACATGACCTGCAAAAAAGATAAACTAGTAACTAGGTGAGATCAATACTTGAAAAGGGATATATGTATATCATATATGCAAATAAAACTAATATTAACACATTATATTTTAATAATGAAATTTGAAATAGTTATCTATTTATCTCAAGAGGTTACAAATCTCAATCTTGGTTAATAGATAAAGTCACAACAACCACTTAAAACTTTATCGAGCCCTTACCTACAATAATACCACTGTGTCTTTTCCTAGCATGGAAGGATGGATCATGCAGGTCAAGACCACTATAGGAAGAAACCATCCCTATCACATGAATCCTAATTTATCTCCTTTGCATTAACACCCTTTACTATAATGATAAAATCCTCATAGCTATAATTCTAATAGATCCATCACCATGCCTACTTTGGGTGGCCACAGGTGGCTATTTTTGGAGCTATAATTGTGTCAAAATATGAGACACTCCACCATATCTCATTTATGTTTATATCTACTCTAACCTAGATATATATCTTTATTATAGGTTAAAAACCAATCCAATTTATTATTATTTTTATATTCATTATATCGATGAAGATCTATAGATTACATAGCCTCATTTTGGACTATACTAGGTTTAAATAAACGTAACTTGCATCTAAGATTTAGTGGTGATATAAATTCACCATTAACAACTTTTACTACATAACTATGTCTGCTTAATTATGTTTAACTGAGCTCTAATGGTGGTACATATCCTTTGGAACATTTTTTCTTGGTTTGACCTGAACCATACTCAACCTCAATTTGAAGGCTCCTAGCTTCAAATTTTAATATTGGCCATTAATCTTGATCTAGGGTTATCATATTATTCAAATTGTAAACTCTTCATTTATTCCATGGGCCTACAATATTTCCTATCAAGTTCCTATAGTTGTGCCATGTGGTGGCCTCATGTTCATCTTGAGCTTGTTGACTTCTTGACCTTACATGCATTATCGATCTTCTTTCTCAAGTCTCAAACACATATCATTTATTTACCTTATAGTTGCCATGGTTATGAAACTTGGTATCTTTTCATTCATTCTTAGGATCCACTAACTATTTGACCTTTCACTCATCATTGATCTACTTTGGTATGATGGATTGTCCACCATTGATCAGCTTGGACCTACTAGCTTTATCAATTTCCATGTACCATTATATCTCTATTCAGGTACCCAAGATATTAATAATTGTTAGCCTCATGCTTAATATTAAGATACATTGACCTTTTGACTATGAGATCACCATTAATATTTGATGCATGATTTAATGCACTCTATTGGATCTTATAGACCAATTGACATCGCTGATCACCTTCTCACCATTAGATTTTGACTAGAGCTTTTGAGATTTGGACACTTATCATCCCCATGTTTATCTTTAGGAAAATTTGAATTCAAATGGGTATTTCATGAGGCCCAAATTTTACATCTATATGCTTGTCCCACTCTACAATTTTATCCCTACATGACATTTTCATGATGGTTTAGTTTTTCTAGGCTTGAGTTAGTCATTTTTGTCTTGAACAAGGACACTATAAGGCATCAAGGCAAGCCAAGTCAAAGGTCATCAACATGATTTGAATGATACAGGTTGATATTTGGCTTATGAGGCCAAAATGTTAACATTTTTGATGACTTAGATGGGAATCATGCCTGCTACACTTGAGAACCTAGACACTTACATGATTTCTTGGACTCATGAAACAATGTTAAAACTATGACTACAAACAACCTATCCAATAAAAGATAACACCTAGAAAAAAGAAAGGAAAAACCATAAATAGGGAAACTAATCTAACAAAGTAAAAGAAAAAAAACAAATGTGTTAGGACATTAATTGAGGAAAACAACAAGATCTACTCTAATATGTATAACTGAAAATCACATATATACTTTCCTCCTAGATCAAAAGGAAAGCTAGATTTTCCATTTTGAAACTTTAAAGCATGCTTTCCATGTCTCTATTTCTTGTAGATTAGAGCAATTAGATTCTCATGACCTCTTAATGAGGTAACTAGGATTCCAACTTCATTCTTAGGCACTTTGATTGAAGTTATAGATCCAAGACCCAATCATTTTATTCCCAAATTCTTGTACTTTTTAAGAACATCTTCAAATATTCTTCATTCATGAGCTACTAATTATGATCATGTTGGGTAGCTTGATGTGTCTCTTTTGTCATATCTTCAAGGCTAACCTCTAAGAGAGATGAATATAATCTTGTGACTTCTTTAGGCCATTAGAGCTCATTCTCAACTTCCAATAATTGAGAGATGTTTGAATTTAAAGAGAAAATCTAATGCCCATGTTTGAAAATTTCAAACATGTCATCTCCTAAGAGAACAACTACCTCTTTCTTGTGATAACACCCACCTTATCTTTCAATGGACCACATTCAATTAAATAATAACTTGAATGAAATATATCAAAAAAATATAAAGATTTGTTCTCATGAAGTTACAATTCTATTTGAGCTTTTTAAAACTAAATGTCAAGAGCAAACATATTAATTCCTTGACCATAATCATGCAGTTGCAAGCCTTATTTTGATATTTTATTTTTTTCACAATAATGCTTCATGTTTAACATCAAGCTAATGACTGAGCATACTCTCAAAGTTAGCTTATTATTCACCTTATCTTTTTGATTATAACTTGTGTTATACTACTTATATAAGATCTTGTTATTCATGATGGATGTCAACCATTATTGGATTAATGAGTTCATGGAAAACACCTTCTACTTGAAAAATTGAATTGTTCTCCTCTTAAATTTCACTATCTACTCTTAGTTGATCTTTAATCATAGTAACAACCTCTTTAACCTCACTTTATTTTACATCTTGTATGATTGAATCAATAACTTCATTGACAATGAGTGTGTCTATGTTGATGTCCTAATTATGTTCATGCAAAACTCTTTCATCTCTATCTACATTAGATACAACTTCTTCTTTTGCTTCAAAAAGGATAGGCTCCTTCTCTAAGATAGGCATAGTAGATCCCTAAAAGTATTGAATAAGATGAGAAAGATCTAATGGTTGTACTATAGATATCTAATTTTTCTCTTAAGGCTATTGAACTAAAACAATTGGCACCTCCTATCTTTGCTACACTATTTCTTGAATTTGTATTTGTTCTTGTAACTCAACTTTTTGGACAGTATGAAATAATGAATCATGTTTGTTCTTGACAAAAGATTTCCCAAGAACCATTTCCTCCTGAATCTCATCCAAAACATAATCATTAGATACAAGTTCAATCTGAATTTGAATTTTTACCTCTTTAAGAATGGGTTCTCTCTCCACAAGTAGCATAAAAGATCCTTGGAGTGACTCTAAGAGAGAAGGGGTATATACCTCATTATTTTCATCTAGCTATTTGTCTTCAATAATCACCACTTCCTCCTTCTTTTCATATCACTTTAGATGGATATCCATGAGGGAAAGGACATTTATTTTTGAGGAGGGAGAGGTGGGGATTCAGTAACTTTGGGTTTGCTTGATTGCATGACTTGAATCTAAGATGAAAATTTGGGCTCATGGTTTTCTTGCATAGTGTGAATTATGGCTTAAAGAATGAAAGGAGGTATGTGAAATTGAGGTGATGTTTCCTTTGTAGCTACCAATGTTTGGTATAAATGTTTATCTACAACTTTAATTTTCCTAATATGGAGCCTTCAAAATTAGACCTTGATTGGTCATGATGGTTGGTTCTTTTAACACAAACTTGCCTTTCCTCTTGGACTCTCCCTTGGATAGAATTCAATGAGGGGAAGGTTGAAAAGAGTTTGGGGGAACAATGATGACCTTGAAACTCATTTTGTGAGGGCTTATGAGTGGTGATGGGAAGCTAAACATGAGGTTGACATGGAGTGAATGAAGGAAGGTAGGCTGAGTAATAAGGTGCTTAATGTTCTTCATATGCTATCAACTTCTCCTCAATCTTGGAGATGAGTCTATCTATGTAAAGCATGTCACTACTATTTATATAATAACCTCTCCTAATGAAATACATCCACTCCTCATTTTCCTACTACATTGAATTCTTAACCCATCTAATGACATGTTTTGGAATTTCCTACCCATACCCCTATAATGTATCAATGTTTATCATAATCCTTTCTTAGCCTAATAGATATTTTTTAAGACTATATATAGAATGGATTGGGGTATTAATAGTTTGTTTAGGAATGCCATGCAGCTACTATGACTGATCAAGAGGGTAACTAGGCTATAAAGGGGGTAGATGAGACTCATAGAAGGCTTGATAATCTTGGTAATAAGGGGGCTCATCATAGGAATAGGAAAGACAAATAATATGATGGATTATCTCTTCACATGGAAGATCAAGGCACTAATCTCTCATGTATGACTAGTATAGGTCCTCATACTATTGGTGAGGATCATAATGAGATGTATATGGATAATTTTGAAATTTCTAATAAGGAGAGGAAAGTAGTATCCTTATTTATAAGCTGTCATAGCCTAGAAAACATGAAGATAACTGAAATCATGAACAATAATATGATTCATACCTTGAGATAAGGACTAAAGAATACTTGAAACTACTTCTAAAGATGAATGTACTATAGAATTGCTTCAATATCTAAAAATGGGTACCACCAATCATACCAAAAACTATTAGAGACTTAGGCTACTCCCTAGATGAGAAGGGGAGTCTTTAGGTCCTCTTGCTCAAACCTAGTCCAACATGGGAATGACCCTAGGTTGTGGGTTACCTAATCTTGGGTCAAACCTCTAGTATTTTTAATGAGGCTAGCTTCTCTGGTGTATCACTTAGCTCTTTTACACTAAAACCTATTCATTGTTAGGGTGAAAAGGGGGAGAAAGAAAGTGAAAGGGAAACCCTGAGATACTATTGGTGATACACCTAAATTAATTGTTTATACACTCTATTTGAGATTCTAAACACTGATAAGATAAGTAAAAAACTAAATATATAATTTCAAATGTCTGGTATGCATCAATATTACATGTAGAAGTTTCACCAATTGATCAAAGCTAGAGGAAAATGATGGAATAGGCCTAGTTAAAGGCATGAAAAAATCAATATATCTAATGTTAGATTCAATAGCATGACATTAAACACTAAAGATGACCTGTATAACATAATAAACTAGTAGCTAGGTGAGATCAGGACTTACATGGGAGAGATTTACACTACATATGAAAATTAAATTGATATTAACAAACTATATCATAATAATGAAATCTAAAACATTCATCTATTTATCTCAAGAGGTTACTATTGTCATCAAATTATGCACCCTAGGACACTTTATGAGGCTCCTACAATTTGATTCAACAATGAATTGTCTCTCAAGTTTGTGGGAACTTGTAAGAGAGATGAATCTATAGGATTGAAATGGCTAGCTCCCTAAATTCTTCTCTAAGTGCCTATCCCCTAATCTAATGCTTATTCATGAAAATATTTAAGAGTTTGCATAAAATGAAAACTATACTAGAAAGGTGATCCACCAATATAAATTCTAGAGACTATCATACTTATACTAAGCAACAGTGCTTTCCAAGACCAATTATATGCATTGAAACATCCTAACATAGTGTTTAAATGTGAAGGTAGCATTCTTGAGACAATAAATAAGATACTTGACCTAAGGGGAAGATTACACACCATAGATACAATTACATACTTGAAAGAGAGATTATTACATTCAACACACTTCACATGACTTTTTATCATCAGAACTCTTGCTTAAACATGAAGGATAAAGGGAGTAAGGATGATACTATCACATAGCTCCACTATAAATCAATCATAGGCTTAAAAAAAATGTTCACAAATCAAAATTAGACTCATATTAAATGTTCAAAATCAAATTATAATATCATTTTAGTAGGGATTCACCATACTTAATTGTGGTGTCTTTTACAATGGCCAAAATGTCTCAATTTATAAAACTTTGAGGAAGAGAGAGAGAGAGAGAAGAGAAGTTGAAGAAACAACAATACATGTGTCAAAAATGTTAATATCAATTAAAAAATCATGAAATAAAGGGATTGGGTGATCCATATCATGTCAGGAGTTAAAAATGTCATTCCCAATCATCCAAGATCTATAAATAGTCAAGAAATGCCTTTTCTATGCACAAAAAGTGTCCCTCATGATTGGCCTTACAAAAATAACCCAAATATACAAATGATCAATTTTTATTATTAATCTAAGTAGGAGGAGTTAATAATAATCCCTCACATTCATTGGGGATGATCCTAAACCTTCTTATCATTTTGGCCATAATTAAGCATACTTGACAATCTTAAAAGAATCTTTTTCCCTTTACCTCTCATGCTTGTTATCTTCAAGCTCTACAAACCTAAAATATGATCCATAAAATAAGAGGAATTAAATTTTTAAGGATTTATCATACCATAATTTACAGGTAATTAGCCTTAAAAGGTTCCTAAAATGAAGATTCACCATTTTATCCAATGCCTCTCTAGTTGGCACATTGGACTAGCTAAAATGAGAGAACTAGTAGGCACACTATTTAACTTAGAAACTTAATAAAATTACCATGATGACTTATAAAAATTCCTAAACTTTCCTCCAAAAGTGATTTAGCCTCTTAAAATTTCACCATGCCTGCACAATATAGAACATAGTCAAAATAAGCCATGTTTTCCTCTTTTCCATATAGTTCTATACAATCCAATCCCATTTTTTTGATCATAATGGATTTATAAACAAATTATCTTCATCACTAATGGTCAAATTCATCCATTTGGTTACTCAAATTGTCTCATCTTCCCAATTAGGTCACTATGGAGGGTTTGCAAGGGTTTTAAAGTGGTTCTCATTCTTATCATTCATTTATAGCCATGGTATGTTGGAATTATAATAATATTACAATTATGTCTCCTAAATGACCTCATTCAACTTCATTTAATGGATCAAGGTCCCATAAAAATCTTGGTGGATGTTCTAAGCACTTGAAGTTGGCATTTGAGCTAATTCTTTGCTCCCTGGTGGGGTTTGAATGCTTCTTAAGCCAAAAATGTCTTCATGAAGAATTTATTTTCAATAAAAGTGTTTTAAAATATATTTAAATACAATTAAAACTTCCTCCAACATTTATAATGTATTTCCAAAAGCTTCAAATCAAAACTTACCCCTGTTTGATTTTAGACCTAGACCTTGTCTATAGGTCTACCTACATCTTTGAGCTCCTCTTGACCTTACAATGATTATATTTGAAATTTTATGGATTTAAAACACAAAAATAACTTATTAATCATTAATTTATCACATTTAAATCATATATTAGGTTTAAAATGCATATGACCTCCAAATTGGCTTCTAGCCCTAAGGCTTTCATTCACACTTGACTATAACCCTTGTTATGTATGGTGACCTATTTTATCTCAATACTTATATAAATATTTATTATTCTATTAAATTTTTACCCCTATATTAAAAACTTATGGACTAATCTAATTATTCTTTGGTTCACCATCCTTCACTTTTCCCCAAAATAGATATTTTTGTACATGAAGGGATTGCCCCTGGTCTGAGACAAAATAGAGAGTATTAGGCCTATTTTTTTTAGAAAATTGAGTATTTTAAAATATTAAAAATATAATAATGACCAAATTTACCAATTTTTTTTTATTCGATGGTTATGGGGTTTAACCATCCCAATTTCCAAAAAAAAGGGGTAAAAAACCTTGTTTTTTACATGTTTTATCTAAAATTCCTCATGGATGTTCATTCCTAAACATATTTTATGAATAAAATTCGTTAATGAATTTTAATTACCATATTTTCATGCTTTTGGACCCTAGGGATCCACTAAAACTCTCTCTACTAAGTGTAATCCCCAAACTCACCTCTTAAAACAAGGCTTTTCCTACCATGCTTTTATAGATTGAGTTTATTTTACTATGAGAAATGGGACTTGAGTGACTTAAGGATTTTTTAGATGTGATATTTTATTATTTTTATCATTATTAATACACATTATACTATTTTAAACTCTCCTTCCCTTCTTTAGGTACCAACCTCTCAAGATGTCCCTCTCTTGCTTATGACCCTATCTAACTGTGACAGTGAAATGGGTACTATTTATTTTTACCTTTATTTAGAGGTTAAAATAAAGGTTTAATAACATATATAATAATTTTTAACTAACCTTCATATTCCAATGTGATCCATTCTTCTTATATATCATCTTGACACTTTTAGCCCTTCTAATTGTTCACTATCCTCTTAGACTAAGACAATCCTAAGTCTCTACTTGTAGGTGATTTAGGGTGAGAATGTCATGAATTTGGTCTTTATTTATGATTTTAAAACCTCATTTATATTCCCCAAGTCATTATCTTTGACATCTTAACCTTCTCAATCTTAATAGTTCCTTAAGACTCCTCTAAATGCCATAATCCTCATTCACGATCTGCTCAACTATAGGTGGTTATTTTTCATTCATTTTAGGCATGTAGGTGGTTTTCTAGGTCAATAATAGGCTTTTTGATGGTGGAATTGATGTAATTAATTTATTTTATTTCATTCAAAACATAAAATTTCCTCATCTCATTCATGATCATGCCTATTTCACAAACTTTGACCTTTTTGCCTATAAGTGACTCCTTATAGTCCTGTATATGGATAAAGGAGTATTCATTGGGGTTTAAGACATTAGATTTCACCTTATCTCATGGCCTCTTAGCTTAAAAGTATAATTTGATCCATTAGAATCATCCAACTTAATATCATGGACTAGAATACCACAATGAAGGGCAAGGTTAACATTTGGATCAAATTTTTTGTAGATAACACTACCTTATTTTAGTTATTTTATAGCCATCTTTAGACCTTGTAAAATCCAATCTCCACTCATATTTTTCTTCCCAAAATTAGTAAAATTATTTTAGTTGGATAGGGTTACCAAGTTATCCAATTTTAAAGCTTGGATCACATATAAAGTGACTTTTTTGAGGTCCTAAAAAACCTTCAAGGCCTCTGTTTGCCATTTTCAGGGATAAGGAACCCAATATGGCCTAATCATAGTCCAACTCCCATTTGATGCTTTGACACTTTCCTTTATCAAACTATCATTATCAAGAGGTATTCTATGATTTACCATAACAAGGAATCTTAAATTGGATTGATCAATCTATTAGAACACCTCCATAAGGCATACCTATGGCATCAACTATAGATGGTCATTCTTTCTATATAGGCAAAAATGAGGCCATTCTCCAAATATGAAAATTTACATGTACATGCCTCCATTAACTCTTCAATGTACATTAGTGGTCCCAAGAGCTTAATTACCATGTCAAACCTTCAAAAATACATTTATAATGTCATCATGCTCTTGTAGGTGGAGTTTCTTGACTATGATATATAAGGAAGTCATGAAATGGCAAGAATCATGCAAGGAATTCTTTCAAAACACCTCAAGAGAAATTTAAAAAATCTAAATTCCCAACATATACCAAGATAACTTCCCAAAAAAAAATCAAAAAATCATATCCAATGTGAAGGAAATATTTTCAAAGTAATTGGGATGACTATGAATGTAAACTAGACATTTTGTAAGCCTAGAAGAGGTTTCCTCAAATAATTTAACTCTCAAAAACAATAATAATCATTAAAACATCTTTGAAATCATGTGGAGACACCTAAAACACACAAATCCATCAATCCAAAACAATAAACTTTGAGACAAGCTCAAACAGTGACCCCCTCATGGTTGAACATGCATAAAGTGTTGCTTAGAATCAAACTAATTATTCATAAAGGATGATAAACCAAATATCAAGTTTTTATTATGAAAATTAATTTAAATTATATCACTATACACCCCTATAATAACTCCTCCCAATTCTACTTGTACGGTCGATGCCATGTGAATAAAGTTGCTCCTTCTTTGCTTGCCAAGTAAAAATGGAGGAAAACAAGTTGTAGATGAAATTTTTTGCATTATTATTTAAAATTTTACATTTAAATGGATTATGGGAGGTTAATATTTACTTTTCCTATGTTTTTAATTGATATTGGACTGGATAAGTTTGTACAAGTGCCCAAAAAATCCTATTTTTGAGGGAAAACTACCATCCACTAATCATAACAACTTCTTCATTGATTAAAAAAATCCTGACATGATATTTACATGATACACATTGAAACGCACATTTTTCTAATTTTTTCTTGCATGAAAATTTGTACAAGTCATTAAATGCACTAAAATATGACCAAAAGGTTCCCTTTTCCATATGAGGTAAGACCTATGACCAATTTATGACTTGTAAACATATTAAAAATATTAAAGACCACATTAATAATTTTTCAATACAATTTTACCCTTTGACTACCTTTTACTTTAGTTGGCTAGCCTAGAACAAAGAGGGTGGACTTCAATAAGGACTAGGGAGAGGATGAGTAAGACAATAGTTAAATATAACACCCTATAAGACACATGGGGACTTTATTAAAAAATTAAAATAGTAGGGATTAACCAAAATTTGAATTGGGCTCAAATTTGGTCAATAGTTATAAATCTTAATCTTGGTAGAGTCTAGTCATGCCCCAGAAAGGGATCCAAATCAAGAGTTCAAAGCTTAAATTTATAGAAGAATGGGATGAAAGAGAGGGGAAGGGATGCATGGGAGAGTGGAGAAGGTGTCATAATGATCAAGTCTAAGATTAACATTGAAATAAGTCCTAAAATCCACTTAAAACTTCATTAATCCCTTCACTACCTTAATGCCACTATGTATTTTCTTGGCGTGGAAGGATGGATCATGAAGGTTAAGACCACTACAAGAAGCAACCAACCCCACCGCATGAATCCTCCTTGATGTCCTTTGCATTAAATCCATTAATTATAAGGATAAACTCCCCATATCTATAATTATGATAGAGCCATCACCATGTCTTATTTGTGTGGCCATAGGTACCTATTTGTTAGAGCTATAATTATGTCAAAGGATGAGACACTCCACCATATCTTATTTATATATGTATCTATTCTAACCTGGATATGGATATTTATTATAGATTTCTAACCAATCTATTTTTTTTGTATAATCATTATATTAATGAATAGCCATAGATTGCATAGCCTCATTCTAGACTATTCTAGGTTTAAACAAACCTATCTTGCATCTGAGATTTAATGGTGATAGAGCTTCACCATTAACAACCTTCACTGTATAACTATGTCTGCTTAATGATTTTTGATCGATCTCTAATTGTGGTACATGCCCTTTGGAACATTTGTTTTTGGTTTGACCTAAACCATATTCAACCTCCATTTGAAGTCTCTTAGCTTCAACTTTTAATATTGGTCATTGATCTTGATTTGGGCTTCTCATATTATGATAATTGTCAACTCTCCATTCATTTCATGGGACCTAAAGTTCATTCTAGTAGGTTCCTACACTCGTGTTATGTGGTGGCCTCATATTCATCCTATTCTTGTTAACTTCTTGACCTTATACACATTGTTGATCTTCTTTTGCATAACTCAAATATGTATTATTGATTTACCTAATATTTTCCATGGTCATGACACTTGGTAGCTTTTCATTTGTTCCCAAGATCCACTAACTAGTTGACCTTACTCTCACCATTGATCTACTTTGGTATGATGGATTGTGTGCCATTGATCAGCTTAGACCCACTAGCTTTGTAAGTTACCACACAATGTTATATCTTTGTTAAGGTACCTAATATATTAACACTTTTCAACCTCATGATTAATCTTAGGATATGTTGAAATTTTGATTGCAAACTTGTCATTGATCTCTAATGCATGATTTAATTTTCTTCATTAGATATTTTGGACCCATTGACATCACTGATCACCCACTCATCATTAAATTTTAACTTGATCTTCTGTGATTTGGACACTTGTCAGCCTCACATTTATCTTTAAGAACATTTGAATTCAAACAACTATTTTATGAGGCCCAAATTAGATGTTTGTGTGTATGTTCCACTCTATAAGTTTGTCCATACATGATGTTTTCATGATGGTCTAGTTTCTTTAGGCTTGATTTAGTCATTTTTTATTAAATAATGACACTATGAGGCATCAAGACAATCCAAGGTAAAGATCATCAACATGATTTGAATGATAAAGGTTTACATTTGGCTTGTGAGGCCAAAATGTTAACAATTACTTGTTAGAGGTACAATATTTGAGAGGAGGAGGTGACTCAATGAGCCTAGATATTTCAATTACAATTTCATCCCTTTCAAACCATTAAACAATCAACATATATAAACTTGATCAAGTAACATTAACAAAAGATCTCATTCATTCAAAGCATATATAAGATCAAACACATAACACATAGTTCCTATGGGAAACCCTCATGGGGAATAAAACCCACTCTCAATCCTACAACACATGGACTACTATCCTATAAGAATTTATAAATAAGAGACTAATCAACTCTTTTAGACCAACAAACCTTGATCATATCCTCTTGACCAAAGGTATTTAGTGAAATGCCTGTTTCATAAGGAGCAACTACCCCTGAGGAAGATCAAGTCCTTTAGACCTTCCTTTGAACACCTCCACCTTAGAACTGATGTCTTCAACACCTGATTATGGATCTCTATTTTCTAACCCCTGCACATACTCTATCTCTATCTCATATAGGCCTCTCACATAGGCATGCCATAATATCTCTCCTTCTCAACTCAAACTATCCTCATATGCACACTCAAAACATCTTCACATATACTCAAACTATAAGAGTAATATTTGGACATCAAAAATATGACCTAAAATTCATATACATATTCAAAAAATGGTTCTACTCATTGACTCATCAACCGGGTATTCTACCTCTCCTTCACTCCATAACTCTCACAAACACCTTGCACTTATCTCACAAGTCTTCCCCCAAAAGTCTAGAAATCATCATCTTTGTTTTTAATATATATAGAGCTATCATGAATTATCAACAACTTGGTTAACCAAAATGCATGTCTTCACCCTTAAGGCATCTTACATAGGTCACACTTAAGCACAATCCAATTTCAAATAGGCCTAAGTCACTTTTAAGTCCTATAGAAACCCATTCATCTCTTTGACACTTTTAAAAGAAAATTAAGAACATAGGAACACATTTCAAACTCATGAACCCATGACACATGATCTATACACCCTCTTTAAGTGTCCAAATCCATCACGATACCCTTTTACTTAAGGACAAATCACTTAACCAATATTCTATGCACATAATCACCATGAACAAATACATTGTTGAATTGTAAACCTTTGTTCATACTATATATGATTGTTCAAACCTTCATAATGTATAAAAATCATCCTTACAGAGTCTAAAACACTCCAAAAAATATAATTCTTCATTTAAACATTGAGATAATATCATAACAAGCTCAATTACCCTTCTCAGGTTACTTGCATAACATAGTTGAACATATAGTCAACTTTAGGGATCAATATTTGTATGTATATATATTTAAAACTTTAAATTCATATTTATAGATGCTCTTTGGAATATTTTACAAGTTCACTTTTTACACCATGACAAAATTTTGCATATATCGAAAGATATGACCAAAATACAAAGCACTAAGTTTTCCTTTGATAAATTCAAATGATCATAGTTAAACTTCAAAGTCTTGACCTCATCTCATATAATATTACAATCTTAAATCAAAAAAAACCATCTATCTCTATGGATCAACTCGATCTTTATCTTTCATCATTTGATCAATCTATATGAACACTCACTCACCATTAGATCCTTATCCTTTATTTTTACTCAACATTAAACAACTATCACTTTATCCTCTTTGAATTGACACACAATATTAGATCACTCTGTATGATTTCCCATGAATTGTTGGATCTCCATTTGGTCCTGAACTTTAAATCTTGCAAAATTGACTAAGTATATGGACCATTGCAATATGTCTGAGAAGCCAACTTTGAACCTTAATAACTTTTAGCTTGCTCACTTGTATGATATAAAATTTGGAGCATATGATCTCCTCACATAGTAAAAACCAGCCATGTGACAAATGTATCCTATAACCTTCACATGTGTGAGATATAACTATATTAAAATTCTTATTTAGTTTTTCTACCATAGAGCCAACTATGTCAAAAACTTGTCTTGAAGGCCAACTTTGAACATGCATATCTTTTGATGTGTTTTAGTGCATGACCTAAAATTTAGATTAAATCAACTAGGATAAAAATTAAACAAACCCATATGATCAAATTATTATTAAATGTCGATACATGCAAGATATGCCATCATTAAAATGCTTATTCGGCTCTTCTTACCACATTGCGAATTTGACTATGGGATAACACTATCAAAATGTCTAGGAACCCAACTTTGCACACATATATATTTGACTACACTTAGGTTCATGACCTAAGATTTAGTGCATAAAAACTAGGAACTAATGTGATCACATCCATATGACCAACTCCACCTGACTCATCCACATGTGGTAATGGTGACGTCAACAAACTAACTACTTAGATTTTCTACTACTAAATGCAAACTATATAGATGAAAACTATGGACTAGAAGATGAAATACACTCATGCACATAATATATCCAATAATCCTTGACCACTAATAAGACCCATTACACATTATTAAATCACCATACTCATCATTGAACATCTCTAATCAAACCAAAACTAAAGATTAACCAAGCCTCGTTTAAGCACACAAGGACAAGCACATTGCACATGTTATCATATTTACTTAGGCTATCAAAGCACTTCATCCACTCACCAAAACACCTCCATGACATCACTAATAACTCTCCAAGAATTTCAACCTTTGTCATTGATGTCAACAAACATCATTCAACTAACCTTCTTTCTCTTCAAGCACTCTCACAATAGGAAATTTGTCCCCCTTAGACTCAATGACAAAGTGGGCACCAAATAATCTTGAGGACCTGAAAATATCATAAAATAGGAGAGGAACACCTTATAAATATGATAAAAACTCCCCCTTACCATGAGCCTACTTCTTATTGTCTAGACAAGTTCCTCTTCTCCCATACCAATACTCACTTCAACCAAACATTATAACCAATGAAGACAAACCACACAAAACATTGACATCTAATAGAATTTACTGAGAAAAATTTGAGAGGGAATCCCACTAATATTTTTGATCCATTACATCACTTAAACATATTTAGATCTCCATACATCATGAATAACCACCATGCGGGCTTACTAACCTACTCTCTCAAGACACTTCAAGGACCACAAATAACAATTCATACCACAACAAATAGGATAAATGTTCTAAAATAATCTTAAGAAATCACCTTGAAATGCTCATACCTTTCCCTTCTGGAAACACTAATTAAAAACATCAAATCTTCATACTAGGCCTATCTAAATTCCTTATATCCCTACTTGGAATTTGAAGAGCCCACATATTTTAGCATACATACCATCAAGACCTGAAAACTCATATTTGGATCACTCTCATATGCCCCCTTAAGTTTAGTAATTTTCATTACCTAGATCATCCTCTGCAACATACTTCCTTCATAAACCAACTTGTTAATTACGCCTCCATCTTTACAAAACATAAAAAAAATTTAAAACCATGAACCTTCAAATCTATATGAATCATGATTTGAAAACCCATTTCATCCATTTAGCCTATTAATAATCCTTATAACTTAACTCATAGGATAGACTACTTTTCTAGTGTAGTCCAAAACCCTAGAATCTCAAAACAAACAAGGTCAACAAACCTCCTTCTAGTCAACACACACCTCTAAAAATTCCTACACACCTAGAGACACCCATCACACACTTCTAGACCAAGATATGAGTTTCTAAATATTTTGGAACCCATACATTTTACAACTCATTTTAGGACCTTCATACTATTAAGCACAAACTGAGAAACTCGAGAGCAAACAAAAATCTTCAATTACACAAAAAAGATCTTCAAAGCTTGAAATCACCTAGAACACATCTCAAATAAGTGAAAAGAAATTTCTAAGCATCAAAATCCTTTTTAAAATTTCATCAATCTCATTATCCCACCTGAAAACACCTATTTTGATCTTGCAAATTGACCATATACATCTATGACATCACCACAACATATATTATACTTGGACATACCTATTACAATTGAAAACACTTATCTTTAGCCTTCTAGGACAATCTAAAGAACACCAAATAAACACTTGCTTCTCCACTGAAAGGAGTCTCTAAAGAAGCGTAGACAAAGACATCATTTTCACCATAATGCTCTAAAATAAAGTGAAGCTAGGAGTGGTCCATATCTTCTCAGTAACCATTAAAATCCTCTTATAGCTATAGGACTTATTGATCTTGTTCTTCTTCTCTTCAATTTCAACTATGAAAATTGGTTCCTTTTATATATCATTCTTCTTCTCTTATAAGATAAGATTGAGAACACATGGAGCAACTATGGAATCTTGACATACCTTTTATTTTGAAGAACAACCTTGCAGCTTGGAACCTCAAAACTAGGTATTGTCAATTGATGTTCTTTATATGAAGTTTTATAAATAGAAAAAGGATGTTCACTTGGATCCATACACATATCATAACTAGCCTTAACTAGTACCTTGGTTTTCTCCTTCACAACATGATCAGTTAATGATAACTCTTGGCACTCTTCACCTTCTAAAGCATTTTACACCATAACAAATAGATTACTTGTACTTTTAATATCATTATGACTCACACTTACCACCTTTGGTTTCCATGAGTCAACTTGAATTTTTCCTTTCACTCTTGGAGCCTGATTGAATTTATTCTAATTTTTAGACCTTTGCTTGTATAATCTAACAATGTGACCCCTCTGTTCATAGTTGTAGCAGACCATACTCCTTGATGGAAACTTAACTTGTCTTACCTTGTTCAAATAATGGTTTACAAAGTGTCCCACGTCATGATATTTGAATCACTCAACCTTGCTTACTCCTTTTGATTGATTATCCCCATCTTAGTCCCTTGCAAATTCATTCTTAAAAGGTCTTATGTATTCTTTAGCTCTATGCCCAAATTGATTAAAAGTATAGTGATAAACATTGAAATTTACATACCTCATGGTATTTGGATATCTTATATGATTTGTCTTAAATATATTTTCACCATCATTCTTTGTTTGATGATTTGTCTTCAAAGGCTGATTTTCATTGTTCATATTAGTCTTTATCTTGTCTTGAGTTGTACTCTCTAGTTCTTCTTTGTATCCAAGACTAGTCTTATCACTTACATGATTTTGATCATTCAAAATGTTGTTTATATCACTTTAACTCTTTTCACATCTCATAAATGACATTAAATTACTATATTTATTCTATAACTCTAATTTCAATGACTCATTTTCAATTATATACCTCTCACATTCATCTTCTTTAACTTTTAGGCTTGTAGATAGAATTTTTAGCCAACAACTAAGATGCTTGACCATATTTTCATGCTCCTTGGCATATTCATTCATTATTTCCTCAAATACACTAGATTTATCCTCATAGTCTTTGAGTTGAGACTTCATCTTTTGTTAATCTTCTTCTCAATCTTTAGCTCTTTATGAGCATTTGTCAAAATAGTCTCATAGTCCACCTCATCTTCATTATAATTTAAATCACTCCAATTAGACTCATTTTAATGTGAGTAACTACCTTATTCATCCATTAATAGGGATTCATCTTCGATATAACCATCATCTTCATGATCATACTCTGAGTCATTATGTTCACTCTCATTTGATGATCTATAATCTTCCTTAGTGTGGATATTCTTCTTGTCCTTGAAGTACATCTTCTTGTTGTCAAACCTTTTGAATCCCTTTTTGATTTTATCTAATATAAATTATATCTTTCCATAATCATGACCTTGATCATGTTATTAATCATCATCCTTATTATACTTATGAGGGCACTGAGTAGAAAAGTGTCCTATCTCACCATAATGGAAGCATTTGAGGGGTAGTTTACCTTTATACTTGCCTAAACCTATTCTCAATTTACTTGAAATCAAAGCAATTAGTTAATCTCATATATATCATACATTTCATCCTCTTTGGGTTTATTACCTTGGAATTTCTTCTTTAACTTCATTTTAGTCTTGAAAGTCGCTTCCTTCTTTGGTGTTATATCATCATTCTTCCTCATCTCATAAGTAATAAGGATGTAATGCAGTTCATCCAACTTCAGCGGAGTAAGATCATGACTTTGTTCTACAACAAATAATTTATGACTAAACTTGAGGGATAGGGACCTTAATACCTTTTTAACTATAATAGCTTCTTCAAGGTTCTCTCCAAGACCTCTGGTGGTGTTCATAGTCTTATCAACTCTCTGCAGAAAGGATGCCATAAAATCTTCTTCATTCATCTTGAGACTTTTAAATTATCTTCTATGAGTTTATAACTTATCAAGATTGGACTTTAAATATCCTTCATAAATTATCTAAATTTTGTCCCATATCTCTTTAGCATATTTAAAATGGATTACTTTGGTGTATTCAGTCTGTATAAGACCACAAATAATAGCAATCATTGCCTTAGAATTATTCTCAAACAACCTCTTGTCTACAACACTAGATGGAAGAACAGAAGGAAAAACATAACCATCCACAACTAATTTACATACATCAAACCCTAGGGACATAATGTATGTACTCATTTGTGCGCTCTAAAAATCATAATTGGATTTATTGAACATCAGTCCTTACTTAGTAGAGAAACCTCTTTGATGACTACACATATTATACCTTGGATCACCTTCAAGCTATCAAGCCTTTACCAAAGGACCAAACCTAATACCAATTATTAGAGGAAAAATCACTAAGAGGGGAGGCGTGAATTAGTGATCCAAAATATTTCAATTACAATTGTAACCCTTTCAAACTATTAAACAAATAACATATATCAACTTGATCAAGTAACATTAAAAAGAGAGCTCATTCATTCAAAACATACATAAGATCAAACACATAACACATAGTTCCTATGGGAAACCCTCATGGATAATAAAACCCACTCTCAAAAATGAAGCACATGGACTACTCTCCTATAATAAATTACAAACAAGAGACTAATCAACTCCTTTAGACCATCAAACCATGATCATATCCTCCTGACAAAAGCTATTTAGTGAAACACCTATTTCACAAGGAACAACTATCCCTAAGGAAGATCAAGTCCTTTAGACCCTCTTTTGAACACCTCAACCTTAGAACTAATGTCTTTAACACTTGATTATGGATATCTATTTTATAACCCCTACACAAACTCTCTCTATCTCATTTAGGCCTCTCACATAGGGATGTCATAATCTCTCTCCTTTTTCTCTCAAACTATCCTCATATGCACACTCAGACCTATTTTCATATTCTTAAACTAAAATATCACTATTTAGACATCAAAAATAGGACCTACATTTAATATACATATTCAAAAACTATTATACTCATTGAATCATCAACTAGGCACTCTACCTCTCCTTTGCTCCATAACTCTCACAAACACCCTGCACTTATCTCACAAGTCTTACCCCAAAAGTCTATAAATCATCATATTTTATTTCAATATACATAGAGATATCATGAGTCATAAAAAAATTGGTCAACCAAAATGGATGCCTTCACCCTTACAATATCTTACATAGGTAGCACTTAACCATAATCCACTTTCAAATACGCCTAAGGCACTTTTAGGTCCTGTAGAGACCCATTCATCTCTTTGAAACTTTTTAGAGAAAAATAAGAAAACAAGAAAAAATTTCCAACTCATTAACCCATGACACATGATCTATAGTTCCTCTTTAAGTGTCTAAATCCATCATAGTACCCTTTTTCGTAAGCGTAAATCGCTAAAACAATATTATGTGTACATTGTCACCATGAACGAATACATGGTCAACTTGTAAACATTTTTTAATTTTATATAATATTATTAAAAATTTAATAATGCAAAAAAAATATCCTTATGGAGTCTAAAACACTCCCAAAAATATAATTCATCATTTAAACATTGAAACAATATCAAAATGAGCTCAATTATCCTTCTCGAGTTACTTGCAAAACATAATCAAACACATTGTCAACTTTGGATCTCAATATATTTGTATACATATATAATTAAAACTTAAAATTAATATTTAAAAATGAAACTTGGAATCCTATATATTTTTTATTTTTACACCATGAGCAAATTTTGTATATATCAAAAGATATGACCAAAATATAGATCACTAGTTTTTCCTTTGATAAATTGAAATATTTGAATTCAAACGGTCATAGTTAAAATTTGGATAGTTGACATAATATCATGAAATATCTAAATCTTACCTCAATACAAAAAATCAATTTCTATGGATTATCTTAGTCTTTATCTTTTAGTGCTCACCATTCTATCAATATGTACGAACACCTGCTCACCATTAGATCCTTATCCTTTACCTTTGTTTAGAATTTAACTACTATCACTTTGACCTCTTTGACTTGACACATGGAATTAGATAAATTTTTATGATCACCCATGAATCTTTGGATCTCCATTTGTTCCTGAACTTTACCTCTTGCAAAATTGACTAAGTATAGGGACCACTGCAATCTATCTAAGAAGCCAACTTTGAACCTCAACAGATTTTACCTCGCTCACTCGAATGATCTCAAATTTTGACCATATGATATCCTCACATAGGAGAAACCAAAAATGTGACAAAATGGTCATATAACCCTTACATATGTGAGATATAATGATATTAATATGCTCACTTAGATTTTTCTGCCACATAGCCAACTATGTCAAAAACTTGTTTGGAAGGCAAACTTTGAACATGCATATCTTTTGATGTGATTCAATGCATGACATAAAATTTATCAAAAATATAATAATATAAAATATTAACAAACACATATGATCATATTATTTTTAAATATACACATGTTCAATAAATTCCATCATCAAAATTCTTACTCAGCGCTTCTTGCCACATTGCAAATTTGGCTAAGTATGGGAAACACTATCAAAATACTTGGGAGCCCAACTTTACACCCATATATCTTTAAATAAATTTAATTAAATGAACTAATATTTATTTCATAATAACTAGGTACTAATTTAATCACAACCATATGACCAACTTCACCTCTCATTCACACATGGCAATGGTGATGTCCACAAACTACCTACTTAGATTTTTTTCCACTAAACCCAAACTATCTAGATGAAAACTATGGACTAACAGATGAAATAAACTCATGTAAAAAATATCTCCAATCATCCTCTACCACTGATAGGACCCATTTCATATGATAAAATCACCATACTCATCCCTGAACATCTCTAATCAAGCCAAAACTAAAGATCAACTAAGCCTCCTTTAAACACACTAGGACAAACACATTGCACACTTTTTCATTATTACTTAGGCTATCCATAACTCCTCCATGAAATAATTGAAAACTATATAACATTACTAAAGGATAATTTTATATACCTAGATAACCTTGACTCATATTCTCATATGTTTCCTCTAGAAATGTCTAATCATTTTACCATCTCGACCAATGGTTGAGGAGAGTATTTTACACAAAATACATTACACATTACCAAGATTACATATAATCCAAATTCCTATGTAAGACCTAAATATAGGCCATGTTTCATGGAATGGAAAAAAAATTAAAAGGCAAACTCCATAGTCTAGCTCCATTCATTTTCACATCGGTCACTAGCCAAGAAGAGGACCCACTTGCCAATGATAAATCTTGGTTATATAATGAAAAATTGGTCAATTGATATAAAAATTAAAAATACCCCATCCCTAATAGGATCATGAATAACCAGTCCTATGAAGGAAGAGGCCTCGGGCTAAATGAGCAGGGAACTCTTGAGCTAATTTCTATAATGTGATACAAAAGAACTTATGGTCACAAATTTAAACTACCTAGGGGTGACCCCAAATATATTATTAATGTTCCAATTCTAATATCTACTGTTGATGATTCTAATAGATAATCATAGTATGATGAAAAAATTTATGAAGACCTTACCAATACCAACTTGTTTGACACCCATACCATTTATACCATTACCCCAATAAGTTCACGTAACCCACTTCCTCTATATCACCCTCAACTTATAGACTAGGACCAAAATTAGTACATAGTGCATTTAGATGAGTTTGATAATGATGAGGAATTTTGTAATTTTCTAGGCCTAAGAGAAAATGTTTCATTAGGAGACCACAAACAAGGGTTCTCCATTAAACTAGATCTTGCAACCTATTTTGGAGAGAGGGTGAATACCCTTAGCCAAAATTAAAAGATTAAAACATTGAGGTCCCAAAGTGAAAATGTATTTGAGGAATTTTAGTTTAAGTAATGAGAAAGTCCATTATTTTGGTGAAAATATTTTTTAGGTGTCATTAGATGGGGGTATTCACCCTTCCTTAAATGCAACTCAGGAGACTATTGAACATTTTGATCACACATCAAAATTGGTCAACCCATATAGTACATAAATTGAGATGTGGGTCTATTATAATGTTATAAGGTGTTTCATAGTTCATTTTATGTCATTTAATTTCTTATTATCCTTGGTCATAATCCCTGATAGTCTTTATGTCATTTTGAGTCACTTAGGGGTCATATATGGGTCATAAAGTGAAGTAGCACATGATTTTTAGGTAGAAAAGTTTTATAATATCTATTAAAACATCCCTCATGTAAGTCCCTATCAGATATATCATTCTCTAACTAAAACATTTGTAGGTGTTAACTGAAATTAATAAAAACAAGTGAGAAAAGTGGAGTTGTTGCATTTATATGGCATATTAGGAGAGTGGAACATGGGAATATATTTTGTTATGGATATTTAAATTTCTTAGACTCATTTAAATAATTTAATATATTTTAAATTCTAAAAAATGGCTAAATTTTTTACTATTCTTCCATCACTCCAGTAGACATGAATAATTAGTTAATAGGTTTCTTCTTGGTACAACCAATAAGAGGACTTCCATGTCAAATGATCTTGGTGGTGCATATTAAACTTGTTTAGATTAACATTAATGTTTATATTTCAAGGATTATCTTTCTCTACTTTATGAACCATCCTTAACAAGTTGACTATCTATTTCTACTTGTTGTTTCCCATACCCTGTAGGTTTTGCTCTTGTTTGAGCTAGTCCATAGAGCTTAGTTGATGAATTTTATTCTAGATGATGTGGTATTACTTATATTATGTTTCCCATGTTTGGTTTCATGGTTTAAATTTATTTTATGTTTTTAGTAAAAAGTTTAGGTTGATGTCACCAAGTGAGGTTGCAGTCAGGTTTCACCACTTGCAAAGATCATGGTGATCACACTAGTTTCATGTGAATGTAATATGTTGTCACCCATGTTTATATGTCATAAAAATCACTTTTACTTCACATATTAGTCTCTGAAGATCATGCATTGATTTAGAACATAGTCACATGTGTCACACAGTCAACCTTCTACTTGTTTCTAAATATAATCATGGTGTATGAAGGTCTTCATAATGTTCATGGAGGTGTGATAAAGAGTCTAATATTTTTTGAATATATCCTTACAACATTAGAAATCAACTAACCCCCTCTACGTTACACAAAAATAACTATGATAGTCAATGCTACACACACACACACACACACACACACACACACACACACACACACACACACACACACACACACACACACACACACACACACACACACACACACACACACACACACACACACACACACACACACACACACACAATCAACCATGAATGTGTACCTACAAGTGCTCTCAAGAGGATAATTACATTTAAACAAGGTATATATCTCATGTGAATACATTTAATATTGTAAGCATCCATTTGAAGGTGATTAGATATGTCTAAACATCATTGAATTTGTATATATCATGTATATTGTCAACTCTCTCACAATCATTACTTGTATAACAACAATGTCCACCTTTAGGTGTCCCCACATAGATCTAGATTATTGTATTTTGGATTTTAAAACATGTATGAGAACTTAATAAGGTTTGAATTATATTAATATGCCTTGAGAGCCACATATAATGTCATGTGACACACATTGATCAAGTCTTGCCTTCACTTCCCTATATGTTGTTATGTGTACATCTACATGCTTATATAGAGATATGAGCATTGGCATGAAGGAGTTTGACATTTTTATATATCTTCATGAAGTTTGGATAGTTTAATTATAGCATGACATACATGTTTGAAACATTAGGTAGGCAATCAAATTGGAAGAAGTCATGTTCAAGTGAAAGACTGAGCATTAGGGATAAGTTCCCTAAAAGTTCCAAAATAGAGCCCTAGGCCCTTTTTAAGTTGTCATATGATGAACAATCATGATGCCTAGATGAGGTTATATGCACCCACCTAATATCCCTATCCTAGGGGAAGATCCTTGAAAAAATGAATGAATGTGTGACTAGAGGAGAGTAGTGTTTTAAGGCCTCCAAATTGAACTTTTCTTCATTGAAGTTTGGCAGTGATGTCTATAGGATTTGAGTTCTAAATGACCTCCATACCCAAATTTGTAATATAGAGAGATAAATTCATGGTTAAGTTATCATATTATGCTGATAAATGCACAAATGCTTCAAACATCATCAATAAAGATTGAATGTAGGGTTTTGATCCCATCAACTCCTACTAGTGTGTTTGACCCTGAAACAACTTGCCTATAGCTAATTGTAAACTCCTATATCATCCATGAGGTAACTCTAGACATGGAAAAACCAACATTTTATAATTAAATATGCCTTAAAGAAACTCAAGGTGATTCAATGATGAGAAATATAGGTTCTAAAAAGTTGAAAAATCACCTACATGATTCTTTTTGCCTCAACACAATCAACTATAGCTGATTGTAGTGGATAGTCCACAAAAGTGTGGTGTTATGAATGTTGTCATAGTATGAAAATGATGTGGATAGGTCCAAAAAAATTTAAAATAACATTTTAAGGATTCAATAAGATCTTATACATTGTGTTATATTACCAATATTGTAGTGGGAACCTATAGGGGTCATCTTATAAGAAAGAAACAAAGAAATACAATCATCACCTCTGTCAAGTCAAGTGCAAGGTGTGTAATGAAGGAGTTAGAAAGATAAAAAGAGTGTGGGAATTATAGAAATATTATTTAGTATTTTATCCATAATATGAGACCCTCATAATTTATATATAATTAAAATAAAGGCCTCAAACATGCACCTATAGTCATACTTGATACCATACACACAATCAGTCATTTAACAATCTACTTTGTGGGTTTGATGGTGTTTAGAGGGTCTAATAGTAGAATCAGACCCTATAAATTTGTACAAATAATCTCCATCACCTTTACAATATCAAAAAAAATTACATTTTCTTGGGACAATAGGGGAATTTCCCTCTATTTTGTCTCAAATAGGGGGCACTCCCTAAGGATACAAGTCTACAAGTTTAGAGGGAAAATGCCTTGAGGATGAGTTGGAAACTTGATTAACCTTAAAATAATATTTTGAAGGCTATTATAGACATGTAAAAATGTGTAAAATCATTCACATGGGTTATAAATAGGTCAAGTAGTTCAACCTACAAAGGATATAGTTAATACATTTAGGTCTAGACTAGGCCTATTGCCCTTTTAGTCTATTACCACTTATAACATTAGAGGAACATTTTAACTCATTGGTTCATCTTTTTATGGATTTATAAGGTATGTTAAATCTTATATCATGTGGAATAATAAATATGGAATCTAATTCTTATCTTAGATCAACATTAGGCCTACACAAAATGGTAGAAAAAGTTCAAGAGGCTCATTTGAGATGCTCACACCTACTTGTAGGTTGTGCGTGGGAGTTTTAGGAGTAGGGGGATATTGAAGAAGGTATTTAACAAGAAATTTGTGGGATTTTTTGGATAATTGGATGTCATACCTGTATCAAACATCCTTAAAGGTCAAAATTTCTCTAAACCCTCTCAAACCCTTACCAAAGACCCAATTGGGAAGATGAAGCAAGAAAGACATATAGATTGTTAGAGAATTTAATAATAAGTGAGATTATTGACCCTTATCCTTGGTAAAGTTATTAAATAATAATACTATATTATTTATTAACATGAGGTGAAAACCTCATGAAAATAAATAATAAAATTATAATTATTTAATGAGTTACCAAAATTTAATTAAATGACTTTATCAAGATGGATGGACCTGTTATTTTTACAATGGTCACCTCCCTTGGATTTTCACTATAAAATATGATTTTACCCCTATTTTGAATACACATATGAATATGAATTATTTTTATCATATTCAACCTATGAGTTTTTTGAAGGCCATTTTGTGAAGAAGTGAGAAGGTGGATGAATTTGTATTGGTGTTATTGTTTCTCAATTATTGAATATCATTCATGTGATTTTTACCTCCTGAAGGTTTTCCCACTTTAAAATCTCTGTGTCATTTTTATCATATGATTTTCCTATTCATTTACACTTCTAGATCTCATCCTGTGTATCGTTATATATATGCATACATGAAATCTTTCATGGTATCAGAGCTTATGAAGTGTAGAAGCCTGAGAAGCAAATTATATTGAATTAAATATAAATATTTTTTAAATTCAAGTATTAGGATGCCACAAGCCTAGTGTATGGCCCATGCATGGAAAAACAAAAAAAAATGATTTTTTAGTCAAAATTCAATTTTTTAAATTCCTTCATTATTAAAATAATCTAAAAGATTAGAATAGATTTCAAGATTTTTGGGTGCATGTACAAGTTTATAGGATCTCCCAAACATTTATAAGGGTGTCATACTTCAGCTTGGGAAATTTAAAATATTGAATTCTTTATCAAATATTTTATTTTGAAGGTTCAATTGTGTTTATCAAACAAAAATAGGAAGATTGCTGAATTTTCAAACAAAGCTAATACTTATACAAGGAGATATGAGCTCTTGAAATTCCATAGGGTAGCCATGAATATATAGGTATTTTTTTAAAATCCATATAGTTTTGAAAAATTATTAAAAAAATAAATTATTTATTAATTTATTTTTTCAACCTTGGGTCCCAACTTTGGAAAAGGAAAGAATTACTAAAAAGTTAATTTTTTTTTATCTTTTTCACTTATGTTATTTACATGAACATAATATATAGATTTTTTATTTTTTTATTTTTGAAAAATTAGATAAAAACATATAAATTTAAATTAGTGCATGTAAAATCTCAAGTAAACTCTTAAAAGGGTTGGTAGCTTCCATTTTGTTTAAAGATTGTCACAAGGGAGGCCGTATGCTCAAATCCCCATGAACTTTTTTTTTTTTTTTTTTGAATTTTTTTCAAATTAAATTAATTTTAATTTCAAATCTTGGTTTATGTGTTATGTTTTATGCATTTAAAAACCTAGGTAAACCTATCGACCTTCATGCAACATTTGATCTAGTCAAAACCTAGACAAGCATAGCCTTGTAACCAATCAATATTGAGGTTTTTACAAATTTGAGACAAATTTTAGTGGTCCATTTTTTTTTTAATCCTTCTATTATTATTTTTACACCTTTTTTAGTAATAGTGCATAGGTGATCATTTTGGGTGTGACTCTTTCGACACTTAGATTTGTGCATTGTGAATTCAATTTTTTACATTATTTAGCATCTAAATTATGTAATTAAATATATTTTTAATTTTTATTTAACTTATTTTACAAAATTAATTTAAATTCATATTAAAAAAGGTTTCATTTTAAGCATTTGTTTACTATCTTGTTTAAAGGGAAGCTATGGCTTCACCTCATTTTTCTTTTGATAAATATCAAATGCTTAATGTAAATAATTACAATATATGGAAAATTAATGTTAAAGATAATTTTATGGCCCAAAAATTATGTAATATTGTCATTTAGATTGAAAAATTCCCTTTTGGATGACATGTAACCCCTGAACTTAAAAATGTATTTTAATAGAAATCTCAAGAAGCTATGTTAATTATCTTAAGGAGTGTTAAGGATGAATTCCTTCTCCACATTGGTAATTAGGAGTCTCCTAGTGATGATAAAAAACTCCTTGAATCCATGCATAATGGCACTCACCTTTCAAACATCATTAAATTACTCTTTGAATTACTAACTACACCTATGAAGGGTGATGAAAAAGTCGTTAATTTTTTTGAGAAAATTAAAAACATTAAAGCTTAGTTAGATAGATGTATTTTTAATTTGATTGAATATCAGTTGATTTATTTTATCATTCAGTTAAATATTCATGAAAATTTAGAAATTTCATTTCAATTTCGAATTCTAAGTATCAAATTGAACAAGATATCCCTGATCTTATCACTTTGTGTGCTCTCCTAATTCAAGAAGAGCAAGTTATGACAAATTTTGATTCTAAAAAAAATGTCATTGAGGAACTTCTTAGATTAAATAATGTTTTTGATACTACTAAAAATCATAAATATAACACTAATTCTACTAAAGGCAAATATGGGAATAAGAAATCTAGTAATAAGAATCATACACCTAAGTTTAATGAAAATTGTAATCTGTGTGGTGAATTTGGTCATAAAAAGGAAAACAATTATAAAATCAAGGATAAAATTAACAATAAATCTTTTAAAAATAACAAATGGAAGAAAACTAATCAAAACAAATAGATGAATCAAAACCCTAATCAAAATAACAATCAAGATTCAAATGTTATTGCTTTATATCTAGTTTATGTGTTATAAATGAGAATGTATGGATTTTAGATAGTGGTGCATCATACCATATGACATGCTTATCTGATGTTTTATGTAATTCTATAAATATCTCTAAAATAATTTACTTAGGAGATAATTCCTTTTTAGAAGTAACTAAATAGGGAAAAGCAAAAATTTTAAATATTGTTAGTAATGATGTTTTTTATATACCTAAGTTTAAAAAGAATTTTATATCTTTTTCTCAACTTACTAATGATAATTTCATTATAACATATTTTAAAAATAGTTGGTCTATTATAAATCAATCTAGTTTCTTGATTGTTGAAGTTATTCAAAAGAATGGTTTATATAACTTCTCTCCTTCTTCTACATGTTTGATTTCATTACATAATAAGAATGAATCTCAATTATGACATGAAGATTAAGACATGTTAATTTTATAAGTTTACATGATATGTGTGTGAAAATTATTATTGTTGGAATTTCTTCTATCTCCTCTCATCATGAAACCTGTTAGGGTTGTTTACATGGTAAACAACATACTAACCCATTTCACAAGAATCATGATGTGAATTCCTCTCATCGTTTAGATTTAATTTATAGTGATGTTTTAGGACCTCTTGAAGTTGTATCTCTTAATGGTTCATTATATACTATTACATTTATTTATGATTAAACTAGAATGATCTGGTTTTATTTCATTAAAAAGAAATTAGATGTTTTTTCTAATTTTAAAGAATTTAAAGCTTATGTTGAAAATGCATCTGATTTTACTATTAAGAGATTAAGAAATGATAATGGTGGAGAATATGTTGGTAAATAATTTGTTTTTTTTTGCATTATTTGTGGTATTCAAAGGGAACTAACAACTCCCTATTCCCCTTAGTAAAATGGTATTGTTGAAAGGAAAAACTACACCATCATAGAAATGGCTAAGACTATGTTACAATTTACAAAAGTTTCTAAGTTCTTATGGGCTGAATCCATGAACACTATTGTTTATATTCTAAATAGAGTTCCTACCAAATCCTTGCATCTCTATACCCCTTTATAAATGTGGACTAATAAGAAACCTAGTGTGGCTCATCTTAGGATTTTTGGGAGTCCTGCTTCTATCTTTCTCCCTAAAGTTAAGAGGAAGAAGATTTGAGCCCACTTCCTATTCTTTGTTTTTTGTAGGATATGGAGGTAAGACAAAAGGTTTAAGAGTGTATGATCCCTCTAAATTTTAGATCATTGAGAATAGGAATGTTCTTATTATTAAAAAGTATTTTTATAATTCCTCTATGGATCCTCCTCAGTGTTCTTCTATTGATGAACTTAACACTCATGTTTCTCCTTGTGATGAAATGGATGCCCTTGAGGAAGTTGGTCTAGTTATGGATAACTTAGAGTTTGAGGAACCTTCTAAGTTTTATGTTCAATCTAAAAGACCTAAATGGGTAGAATCTCTAATTAAATCTTTTAATGTTGATAACCTTAATAAATTATCTAGAAGTCAACATTTTTATCATGCATTAATGACTCTGTATGAATGTGAACCTCAATATTTTGAGGAAGCTACTCAATATGATAGATGGAATGTTGTTATGCAAGCTAAATATAATGCCTTAATTAAAAATTAGACTTGGGACCTTATCCCTCCTCAACCTAAAAGGTATATTTTCAATTGTAGTTGTTTGTATAAGATCAAATATAATTTAATTATTAAAATTGACAATTTTAAAGATAGATTAGTTGCTCGTGGGTTTATTCAAAAACCCAAGATTGACTATGTTGAAAGCTTTGCTCCTATAGAAAAAATGAGTACTGTAAGACTTCTTATTGCTCTTACAACCCAAAATGGTTGGGTTATCCACCAAATAGATGTCAAGAATGTATTTATAAATGGTGATTTAGAAGAAGAAATCTACATGACTTAGCTTAAATGTTTCACTAATCCTAATAGAGAACATTATGTATGCAAGTTAAAAAAATATTTGTATGGCTTAAAATAAGCTCCTCAAACTTAGTATTCTAAGATTACATAGTTTTTCAAAGAATTAAGTTTTTTAATTGCTATTTAGATAATGATCTCTTTGTTAAAATTTAAAATGGTCATATAATTCTAATTGTATTATATGTTCATGATTTATTGATTACTATTGATCTAACTAGTTTAATTCATAAATATAAGGATAAACTAAGACGAATGTTTGAAATGACTGATTTAGGCATTCTACATCATTTTTTAGAAATGGTTATATTTCAAAATAAAAATTCAATTGTTGTATCATAATCTCAATATGCACATAACCTTCTTATTAAGTTTAACATTCTTGATTTTAAATCTTCTTCTATTCCTATTGAAGTGGTATTAAATTTAATCCTAAACCTGCATGTGAAAAAATTAACCCTACTTTATATAGATAGCTTATTGGAAGTTTGATTTATCTAACCATTACTAGGCTAAATATTTCATATAATGTTAGTGTTGCTTCTAAATTTATGCATGATCTATATTTGGATCATTGGAAATTAGCTAAATTAATTATTCGTGATATCAAAGGAATAATTAATTTTAGTTTATTTTATTCTTCCATGGATAATGATAATTTATATAGTTATTGTGGTGTTGACCATGCTAGTGATACTTTAGATTTAAAATCTACTTTTGGATATGTGTTGAAGTTAGGTGAAGGTGATATCACTTGGAGCAACAAGAAACAACCTACTATCTTTCTTTATTTTACAGAAGATGAGTACAAAAGTCCTATATAATTTTCTAAAGAATCAATGTGGCTATGAATGTTTTTAAGAGAAATTCATTTAGATGTTTCTTAAAGTACCATCCTTTATTGTGATGACTAAAGTTGTATAAATTTGGCAAAAAATTTAGTGCAACACCAAAAAACTAAACATATTGAAGTTTATGTGCACTTTTTCCAAGAGAAAATCCTCTATGGTGATATTAGTCTACAATTTTGTCATATGAATGAACAAGTGGAATATATCTTCATAAAACCACTTGGTGCTACCAAGTTTTGTCAATTTCATGTAATATTAGGCCTCTTAGAGTTGCCAATGAGGGGGAGTGTGCATGATAGTGCCACTTCCTAATGGCCATGTATTTCTTCTCCTTATCTATATTTATACTCATTGTAAATAATTGTAAACTTAATGTGGTAGTTATGTGATTTAAGTAAACTTCATGTGGAAGTTTTACTTGTGTACCCCAATACATTTAAAAGCATAATTTATAATAGAGGTCTTTCTATTATAAAAGGTTCCAAATATGCTTAGTGATTATTCATGAGAAACAATGACATATAATCTCATAATCATGCTAGCCTAAACTTAATTTTGATTACTTTATGGATTATAATTCCTTTTGTTTCAAAAGATGACTTTTGGCATGATGAAGGTTTTTAAATCCTTTAAATTTTGTACATAGTATAATTCCTTTCTAAGGTAACTATGACATTTATCCCAACTTAGCATTAAGGGGGAGTGTTAGAGAATCTAATCCTAAGTGGGATTATTGATCCTTATCCTTGGTAAAGTCATTAAATAATAATAATAATATTATTATTTATTAAATGAGGTGAAAATCTCATGAAAATAAATAATGAAATTATAATTATTTAATGAGTTACTGAAATTTAATTAAATGAATTTATTGGGATGGATGGACCTATTATTTTTATAATGGTCATCTCACTTGGAATTTCTCTATTAAATAGGGTTTTACCCCTATTGTGAATACACATCCAATATTAATTATTTTTATCATATCTAGCCTATGAGTTTTGTGAATGTCATTCTATGAAGAAGTGATAAGGTGAAAGAATTTGTATTGGGTTTATTATTTTTCAATTATTGAATATCACTCATGGGTTTTCTACCTCCTAAAGGTTTTCCCACTTTAAAATCTCTATGTCATTTGTCTCATATGCTTTGCCTATTCATTTACACTTTTAGATCTGATCTTGTGTGTGTGTGTGTGTGTGTACATAAAATATTTAACATATGGTATAAAATGGCTTGGGATATGATTGGAAGTTGTATATACTCTCCATGTCTTCCCCTCATCAACTTGAGTGCTACCCTACTTATATGAACATGCAAGAAAATGGCTTTCTTTGACAATTTTTGGTGTTTTTCAAGTTCAAGGAAGATTAAAAGGATGAAATTTAATTTTGGATATAGGTTGAGACTTGAGATAACTACTCATGTCTATTTATTGTAGTATAAGATCTCACAAGTGTCTCTGTAAGTGTTGTCATCTCAACTAATCAAAATTGGCATAATAGACAAGCTAGTGAGAGAGTTAAAACTTTAAGTGGGAGGATTTTTAAGGTCTTATTAAGGAATATAAGTCAATTAAGGGTCTTAATAGGTGTCATAAACTCCTATGTGTGGATCAGATTGGAAAACTAAAGGCAACTTTTGTGCCAAATGTGCTAGGTAAATGAAAGAGGATTTATTTGGACTGCATGCAGTGATAAATCATCTCTAAAAGAATATTAATGATTAGGGACACATAAAATTAATGTTTGAGAATGTCTAAACCCCTTCCTCTTAGTGTAAATAATCACATCTATCCCTAGTTGGATGTGGGATGTTTCAAGAAGGCTAAATGATGAAGGTAGTTTTTTGAGCAAGCAATTGAGGAGTTCTATGACCCATTTCAGAAGTTTCATGTTTTGAGGAACATTTTTCCAAGTATACCATGCATGGTACACTCCATATTATGCTTTACTTTACGTGTAACTCCTTTTCTTAGCATGCCATATGTCTTAGTGACTCTTGGACTTCATTTTGTTCTCCTCTGTCTCTAATTCTATAAGGAGTAACCATTTTAGCTCTTGCAGACTAATACCACACCATGTATGGAAAAGATTTGTTGTTTTTGAAGTTTTAATTTTCCTTATAATAATAAATTCAATCTATTTTTATTTCATATCTCATCTTGTCAAAGTATGTGAATAGATGTATAGTGAATAGTTAAGAGATATCTATCTATCCTTGCTTTCTCTCAATCCTTTCATGTTTGATGAAAGTGACTTCACTCTAATAGGTCATATGAAGTGTTTTTAAGTGTATGGATCTATTATTAAGTGTAAAATGAGTCATTAATATTTTAAACTGATCTATGGTTTTACTTACCTTGGATAGTCTTCATGCACATCACCTTCATATTCAAATACTAAAGCTAAAACATTTTAAGACTTTTAAAATAGTGTTATAGGATTTGTATCTTAGTAAAATAATTATGATAGTATTGTGTAAATCCTTCTAGTGTATCATGCCCTTAGATTATTTTAATTTCATGTAAACATTTATCCCTTTTTACATAAACAATCAACTAGGTTAGGTGATAAACACTTCAATACATATTTAGGGAGATAGTCCTTAAACCTAGAGGTCTACTTATGTTATAGGTACAGCCACACACCTAGAAATATTAACATGTTTCTAAAATATAGAGGATGATTGAACACCCTCCTTTAGGGTTCAATATTTGGTGACAATAGTTCTAACATGCTCAGTGGGATAACTATCTTCAAGATAACTTGTTAAGGTGAATGTTGGTCTTAACAACATTAGTTGTAAATTGGTATGCTACTAAAAATTTGGTGACTACATTCCACTATTTTGTCGTAAATTTTATCTCATGCTTCATGGTTATTAATAGGTCATCATCTAGTAGATTTATCAATCCACCTATTCAGCCTAAACTTCCTCTTAACGTTCAATACCCTCATTCTAATCTACCATTTGAGGAGCAAGAAGATTTTTGTATCTAAGGAAGTGAAGAGATTGAATAAATTCAATGTATTTAATAAAACATGGATAGGCCTCATGCCTTCCATACTTTTAATACTAAAAATCCATTTCATCTTCAATCATATGATGACATTTCCCCTAATGCCACAAAGAGTGTGCCCACATTCAATGGTGAGAGTCATATTACACATAGTGAACACATCAGGGATATATCCAATTTTTATAGTTTACATAATGTCATTAAGGAGAATATTTTCATTAGACTCCTTGAAATGTCCCTTAGAGTGAAATTTATTTATTATTATAGGAATTTTCCTAATGGATGTATCACATCATGGGATGACTTTGGAGTGTTGCTGACTTCAAGGTTTGAAGATGAAGTGACCATATCTCTATCATACATCAGTTTCATGTGATCAAAAGATGCCCCAAGGAAATAATACATGACTTCAACAAAAAATTTCAAAAGACTTATTATAGATTACCTCCTTCTATGAGACCACTTACTAGCTTTGTGTTCCCTAGCTACCTGAGAGCCATTGTTATTGATATTGCTATCAGGCTTCAATCCATGGTTGGTTTAACTCTTCTCAATGTAAATTAAATTGTCATTAGAGATTAGAATGACCTAATTCAAGTAGGAAATTTTATTCCTAATTTTTCAATGCCCTTGTTTCCAAATACTCCAAGTGTGTCCCAAGTTCCAAGTTCAAATACCAAGCTTAAGACTGCTCCTAAGAAGGTAGATAATGTCATGGATAAAGATGCATATATTCAATGGTTAGAAACTAATATTGGGAAAGGAAACATGAAATAAGGTAATTATAAAAATAATTATCCTTATAAAAAAAAATAGTCAAAAATATAGAAGAGGAAGAGGTCAATGGAATTCTAACTTCAATAGGCCTACCAATGTGTATAATCCCAATTCCACCAACAATGCAAGAGAGATGATACCTACACATATTGACTTGGTGCAAGGAAAATATTTTAAAAAAGACCAATTCATGGATACTAATGAAGATGGATATAAACCTATAGTTTTTTAAGGAAGATTCACTCCTCTCTTATCAGCTAAAGATGAATTCATGATGCAAACAAGTGAGGATTGGTAATCTCAAAGAGAGAGCTTCACCAACTTCTTGGTGGAAGATAATTTTGTTCTCAATCAAGGAAATTATATTTTAGACAATATAAGGACCAAGATAAATGATATAAGAGGTGATAATATCATTATTTAAAGCTAATCTAATACTCCCATAAGGTAGTAAAGCATGCTTACATGCATGGTAACTCTAAACACTCCTACACCTCCTTAAAATAAAAATGTGGTAAGATCTGATCAAGGTGTCTTAGTTCCTCAAGTTACAATAAATCATTTGCCTCAAAGGATTCAAGAGAAGGTGAGTTATATTTACTTAAACATAGTGGATTCTTTGAAAAGTTTGAAAGGATCTATCTCCTTATAGGATGTCCTTCACATGCCTAGCCAAAAAGAAATTTTACAAAAGTAGTTGTCCATATTACTACTAGTCCTTCACCTTTAAGTTAAAGTCATGGTCATGTTTATATTAAAAATTAAAATAATATAATTATTGAACCATATACTAGGGTTGAGAAACCTCTAGCCTTCTATCTCACTTTAATAGTGGGTGATAAACTAAGACACAATTGCATAGTTGATAGTGGAGCTTCTACTTTAGTCATGACCAAAGTTGTAGCTAATAAGTTGGGCCTAAAATATGAACCCCATAGAAAATTAATGATCTAGTTATATGGTAAACCTATTAATACAATAGTTTTGATAAAAAATTTGAAGGTTTTATTGCATGATCATCCTAGTTTTTCCATCCTCCAAGACATTGTTATGGTAGACCTTCCTACTCACTTTGAAATCTACCTTTAAATAGACTTTAAATCCAATATAGGTGGCTATCTCTTAGATGATTGGTCCTTATTAGCCTTTAGGACAAAGTATATAACCAAGGTGACCATAATAAATTAGCCTATTGTAAGGTTTCACATTGAACCCTACATTGAAATAAGCTCTAACTTGAATTGTGTGATCAATGAGAAGGAGGAGTCTAATGTGGATAATGGTGATTATAAACTTGAGGGAATTTATGACTTGTTCCTTGATAAATATGGTACTAGCACTTATGAGCATTATTCTTATGTATACTTTGAGAAAAATGACCTTGGTACTTTTATCATGCATGAAGAACCATTTAAGGGAGCTGAGGTAAGTGTCAAACATTCTTTCTCACATGATGATGATGGTAACTACATGATTAATGAGTATGATGATGATATGTTTAAGAACCTTATTGAACACCATAGTGGGAATAATGATGTCTTTCTACCTGTTGTTTCCAAAATTAGCTTAGCTCATTTTTGGGAATGACCCCCTACGAAACTTGTCTGTTTCATCTTTCGTTTCTCTAAGTTCATTTTTTGAGATGAATTTCAAATTCATTCTCATCTCGGCCTTCGAACATGAAAGTGGTTACAATATTGTTCTGGCCAAGTTTTCCCCTCCCCCAGACTCTCCTTTTGGAGTTAGTCTTTTCTTCCATTTTCATGTAAAAGTGGCAAATTTTGCCACCTCTGCATTCTTTTTTTTGCTTTTTGTGCAAGGGCGACAAATTTTTCTGCCCCTACACCTTGACCTGCAAGGGTGGCAAATTTTGCCACCCCTACACTTGAATTCAACAAAAAATGGAAGGGCAGCAAATTTTGCCACCCTTGCATGTCTTGGTAACCATGCATGGCATTTATGGCCGCACGTGGCGGGTTGTTGGGGTGGGTTTTCCACCCCATATAAACTAGTTTGGGCCTCTCTTCTCTTCATTGCTTCCTCCTCTCCTCCTATCTCTTGCACCTGAGCAACCCAGTCGATGACTCGAAGCACGTATTCATAGATTCAACCTCGTGGCATGCATAGTTTCTCAGGTTGGTCTTGTTTTTAGCATTTCTTTTTATTTTATTTTCTTGTTTTTGCTTAGTGTTATGGGTTTTTATTTTGTTTTTCTTTTATCTTTCCCTCCTGCCTGTGTGCTTCCTCTCCACCCTGTTGCGGGCATGGTTTTTTCCCCCATTTTAGACCGTAGACTTCTTTTCCTTATAGCCCACATTCGGCCCTTAGGGTGGCAATTTCTACCACCTATGTCTTTCCTCACAAGGAAGGTCCCCTGCAATGGCGGTGATCTTCGCTGCCCTCTCCTTTTTGCAGATTTTCCTTGTAAGGGCAGCAAAATTTGCTACCCTTCTCTTTTTCTTCCCTCTCTGTAAGGGCAGCAAAAATAATCGCCCCTGCATGTTTTTCTTTCCCACTGTAAGGGCGGTGATTTTCACCGCCCTTACCCTTTTTCCAACTCTTTATAGGTGCAGCAATTTTCACTACCCTTGTAATTTTTCTCTCAGATTTTTCTAACTCCTAAGAATTTTTTGACCTGTCCTTTTCTTTCCCTTTCTCCTCATTTTCCATTCTTTCTTCCACCCAACCTTTTTAAGTGACCTCCAGTAACCAAGATCACTTAAATTGTGATTTCCCTCTCTCATCCACTCTCCTCTCATCTGTGATCATGATTATAGCTCAATCAATGAACTCCTACACACTTGCTCCCATCCGATCGAGATCATTCCCCATGACGAAAGTGTCTCCCAAGAAGGCAAAAACCATGAATTATAAATACCAGGGCATCTTCTCACTCACATTAGTCTCCTTGAATGTCGATGACATTTGGGACACTAAGATCAACCACGTGGACATGGCTAAATTTTTGGCGTGAACAAAGGCAACAAATCCCAGCACTGGGATAAAGAGGATCGTTGAGAGCAACATCCAACTGGTGGCCACCTTTTTGGTAGCAGTGCATCATGCTGAGTTCATCCTTTAATGTGCACACTTCTACAACAAATAGACCAAAATGGTCTCAGATGCCAGTAGTAACATGGTGATTCGGTTGGACCCCAAATTCATCAACAAAGTTTTCATGTGTCCTCCAGCCACCGAAGTAACCCAAATCGACTTCATGGATGCGTAATAGGAGTATGATAAAGACCCTGAGAGGGTAAAGAAGGTCATGAACTATAATTGGTTAAAGACCCCTAGGACCAGCCTCTTTAGATGGCCAAAGAACTTTTTGAGGAGTGATTTTGTTGAGGAAGTTGGTGACTTGATCACCCTTCTCAGCAGAGTACGGGGTCTCCCATCTTCTTCACAGTTCCATGAATGGATCTATCCATTCATCAAGATCATCCTTCAGGGCAAGCAAACCATCTTTTGGGGAGAGCAAACCAGCAATGCCCTCCATGAATAGTTAACCAAAGTACAGACTTCCTTTAAATTCTATATGACTTCATACCTAGTTTATATAGCTACCGCAATGTGATCTTTACCAGGATTAACTACTGAAGGAGATAGAAAGACCACCCTGGTCTACTCGTATTATCCTCAACTGACGCTTCAAGGGTCAACACATCATTTCAAAAGAGTAAATGATGCTTTCTTTGCCATGTTTTTATGTCTCTTCAATCCTTAGCTTGAGCAAAAGAGAATATCAAACGAGGCCTGGGTAGTGGTCAATAATTAGGGTTGCATGTTCCTCCAGTTTCCCACATTCTGTTATCTTTGGGTCAACTTTTACCAAGGCTACCCCTACATGCTTCCCAAGTTCCCTTTAGATAAATTAGTTCTAATGGAACTTTGCCGACAACTGGTTATCATGCATACTAGACAGATGGAACTAAAGAGACCAGGTTTCAAGTTTCCAATCGAGATTGGCAAGTATTTTGTTGCAACATCAACCAAAGCCAAGGTCATGGGAACTGAAATGTAGATAGTTACTATCAAGCCATTTAAAAGATGAGAAAAATTTAACTACAGGGGAGTCAAGGAGAAGATTAGAAGGAAAACTCAATCCCATGAACAAAATGATTGAAGATATTTGGGTAGACCTAAGGATGGCTGAGGAAATTAGGAAAATGGACTATTGCAGGTTGACACTGGAGTAGATTAAATATCTCAAGCTTGGAGAGATCCCCTCTAGTTTAACTGATGATGGGAACATCATAAATAGAAGGTATCTGGTAGAGAAGTTTGTTGGTTCCCCTCTCCCTCCAGTTTAGTGGTCTCAGAAGGAGCTGACTTCTCTGAAAAAAATATTTGAACCAATATTGGCTAACACCAATGATTAGTTAGCAGCCAAAGGAATCACCTTGAGAGAATTTGTTATAGGTTCAGAGGCTGAATACCAAGAAAAATTAAAGAGGAAAGTAGAGAACAAAACCAAAAACATAGGTGATGTCCCTTCTCCTTCTAGGCCTCACAAGCCTAAGATCATCTTTGTATCCAAGAAATCAAAGACTGCATAAGGGCCAGAAGCAACAACAAAAGGAACCAAAGAATAGAGTTCTCAGGCACAAGTAGCTTAGCCCATGGAGAAAGATGATCAGTCGTCAGGGCAACCAAGTGTTGGGTCTCCACTCTCACGAGAACAAGCACAGTGGAGCAAGAGCGTATCTCCTTCTCCCCCTCAATCTCTTATGGTTCCCTCTTCTCCCATCTCTCCTATCAGTATTCCCTCCTTTGGAGCCGCTTCTCCTTCCAGAGTTGTATTTGGCAATCCTCAGGGTCCTTTTGGAAGTTCTCCTCACTCTTTTGGATCCATTCCAAGTCTATCATCTCCTTCCTTCAACTTGTCGGCAAGCCTTGCACTCGAGCCAGAATCAGTAGTTGGTGTAATTTTGCTAGTTACTCCAATTGCAACTACTGTCACCACTAGCAATATAGAAACTACTATAGTAACACCAATAGAGACAACCATTACCACAACAGGCACTTCTCTCCTGCCTTGGATGTCTACTTCCACATTGAAAAGAAAGAAGATGGCCATCTCCTCAGATGAGTTTGACTTTGGAAAAATAGTGCTGGTGAAAGCAAAGGCTCCTAAGAGGCTAAGAATCCTCTCCAAATTGGTCGATGAAAATGAACAATTTTTTTTGGAAATTTCCAAGCCTCCACAAGACATAACCCTTGAGGGTTTTGAGATGAGTAGATATTCCATCTCTCGTATTGAACTTGGCAAAGTTACCCACGAAGGTGTGAAAAGTGATCTTCAGTCGATTATGGACATCATGGTCCAAAAATTCGATCAGGAGAAGGAAATGAAGGGTTATTACAAAGCCAAGGTAGAGCAGCTAATGGTAGTAATAAAAAGGTTCACTCTTCCTCCTAAAGCAGCAAATCTAGAGGCCTTCTCCATGGATGACTCAATCATTCAAAAAGTAGAAAAGACTTATTTGAAAGGGAAAGTACTTGAGGACTATATTGAAAAGATGCATACTCAGGGAGTTTCTTTGCTTACAGAAGTAGCAGCAAAGATAAGAAAAATGAAGAAGGTAAAAACATAGGTAGATGATTTTGTCTCCCTTATCTCTCAGGAGATTGATAGCTTGGAGAAAGATCTCGGTAGATGAAAGAAAATGAAAAATCTCAAGAAGAGCACCCTAATATCTATCGGTGTCATCTCCAACAAGGACTCCTATGTTGAGATCAAGGAGTCACTAGTCTTCAGAATCTAGGTACTCAAAGACTTAATTGATGATCTTAAAGCTCTCAAGGAAGCTAGTGAGAAGAGTAACCTGAGCCTGCTAAATAAATTAGAAGAGCTGCCATGCGACTTAACCTCTAAGGACAATCAGTTCCTTTCGGCAAAAGAGATGATTCAGAATTTCAAGGAGATGATTCGAAGAGATTTTGAAGAAAAATCCTTCTCAATGTCTTCGATAGACATCATTCTAGATGCTTAGTTAACTTTGGAGAATTTGAGATCTAGGTTAACTGGCCATGCCAAAGCCGTCAAAAAATTGAAGGATGTACTAATCAGAGCAAGAATCATCTCCAAAAACACAGTTGCACCAGACATCATAGGAATTCAAGAATTTATGACCATGTATGATGCTCATCTGAAGAAACATGGTAGCTAGAACTGATTCTCTCTCTCTCTTTTCTTTCTTCTTCTCTCTTTATGCACTTTTGTTTTGTGCAAAGTACATGCAGTTTTGAAATATGTAATTACATGTAAAAAGTTTGGAAAAATATCTAAAATTCAAAGATGAGTCATCTTTGACCAAGATATTTTGTATATTTTATTATTTTCTCTTTTTGAGGATTTTCTCCCTATATATAGTGGAGACCTCATTTGTAAATAATCTTGGAAAAAATTAATAGCAAACACTCTACTGAAATTGAAGCAACTTTTGAGACTTTGTGCTCAAATTTGTAAATCATATTTTGTTGAATGAATGAGAAGTAGGTTATTTCAGACTTTGCACTGAGATTGTCTATGTTATTTAGGAAATAGTTCTTATGTCCTTTTTCCTGATAATATCTTGTTTATCTAATTTAATAAGCAAAGTGGGTGTGTTAGTATTATTTGAGGGCATTTCTAGAATGTAGAAGATAGACTTTGTGCTACTTTTATCTTTGAGATTTAGTTATCTTTTGTATTTTTAGGTGAAGACTTTGTGCTTCACTTTACTCTACGGTTATACTTGTTCTGGATCGGTGAAAGGAAACTACGGAAGACTTTGTGCTTACGTGAGTCTTCTTGTGAACTTCATCACTTTAGGTGATTTCTTGCTTTCTATTTAATATCATTCCTGAAAGAAAAGGAGTGTTGTTAGCTTAAGGACCAAGATTTTCCCTCTTTTGTTCTTTATACATTACTTCTGAAAAAATAGAGGTAGATGTTGTTATACCACCCCCATGTGTTATTTTCTACTTAATTATATATATCTGGCACATAAGTATTAATAGGGAACCTCCCCTTGATGAGAGGAGAGATTTACCTCATCTAGATCTAGTAAACCCACACTTTTTGTGGTGTAAATCTCCTTATGTTGTGGTTGATATACCCATTTTGTCATCAGTTAGTTGACAACAAAATATTCACCCAATAGTTTTTGGTGACTCTGCTAGGGATTTGGATGTGCAGTCTAAAACCTCAAGTTTTAGATTGAAGCAGTCCCTACCCTTATCCATTACATAGTCTAGTGACTCCATTTCATGTCTTACCCATTATCATTATAGCCTTACCATCTACCTTCGTTACATTATCTAGTCTATAAAACCAGAACCGCTGGAATACGAACGTGCATTTTGAAGCCCCAAGCTTCAACTTGAAATAGTTTCAGTCTCATTTTTATTTTAAAATTTGGAAACTCCACACTACACCAGAAGCCAAAGATCTAAGGGTGTTGTTGACCCTATGTTTGAATTGGCACAACAAAGTAACTTTGATCTCTTTCCTCCGTCACCTTTCCTCTAACATTTGAGGAGTTTTCCTCCTAGCTTTATCAAGTCACCAACACAAGGTAAAGCTGCTTTTTCTACTGTTAACCATGCCCTACCAGTAAATACTCCACCAAGGTTTGCTATCCCACCATTTAATCATCCTAACATTATGGCTCAAGGCCCGTGGGGCAATTCCTTTGGTCCCCTTAATTTGACTACTCCCTTGCATGAACTACCTCATAGTTCTAGAAAGAATTTTCCTAAGTTTTTTGGTGATGGAAAGGTTCATCCTGATGAGCATATTGCCGCTTTTTCCATAGCATGTGGCATGATCGGCATGGAATTTGAAGATGTAGTAGTTAGGCTTTTTGTGGAAACTTTACAAGGAGCTGCTGTGGATTAGTTTTATCACCTGCAGGCTGAGTCAGTAACACGGACTAGGATACACTCAAGTCCAAATTCAAAGCTAGGTTTAAACCCACTAAGGATGCACATGCTTTGTTGGCTCAACTAACATAGTTGAAGAAAGAATCCCAAGAACCCATGAGGGATTTCATAGCTAAATTAAACAAGTTGAAGAACCGAATTCCAACTGTAGCTCAGCACACGCCAAAAAATCTCAAGTGCTTTTTCATCAATTTGCAGCTTTTTGAAGTAAGTTTCTTGTTAAGGCAAGCTGGCCCTATGGATCTAACCTTGGCTCAAAGTTTAGCTACTGAGATTGAAGATGATCTTGTCCTAATAGGTAAGATCAGAAAAGACCCAAGTAAAAATAGATTCTCTCCATCTGTTGAAAGCTCTTTTACAGGTACTACAGACCCTATGGTGCAAAAATTGGTGAATGAACTAATAGCTTTAAAGAGGCAAATATCCCAAGGTACGTCTGCTCCTACCTATTGAGATGCACCCAAGAGAATGTTCTAGAATTAGAAATATCAAGGTAATGCTACTTGGAACCAAGGGAAATCCAATCACCTACCTCCCCCTCCAGGGAGATTAGCCATTGAAGTAGCACCTGCCAATTTAGTGGTTGGCTACCTGGAAGTTGAGCATGACTTGTTTCAACCCCAATTAGATCAACAAGAAAATGCTAATCTCTTCGAAGAGTAGGAAGAGGAATTAGCTAGTGACTCCAATATCAATTTCTTGGATTTCCAAGACAAAGCTAAAAGTAAAGGGGAAGATTTGGATGGAGCTTACACTATTTTCACTAGATTCCAAAATCAGTCGGCTTCATAGATTGATAAAGGGAAGGTAGAGGAGGAATCTTAGCCAGTGGTTTCCATTGCCAAATGTGGGACTCCATTGCCTCCACAGTTAAAAGATCAGGTAACCCATAAAAAAGTAAGTACTCCCAATCACCCGATATCTTCCACTTCTACTACTTAGACTAGTGCCACACCTGTTAAAGTCCCTGATAATGGACCTCCTTCCTCTGTTGCAAGTTCTTTTCAATTATTTGATATAATTGATCATCTTAAAAAGACTAAAATTCAAATGATAGAGGTTGAATATTTAAGAGCTAACTCAGAATAGTTTGATAGGTTAGCGGAATATGTAAAAAACAAAGCCATCCCCATAGGACAAGATTCTTCAAAAGTTGTTCCTGATCCCCTTAAGGATAAACCAACACAAAATAATTTTGTTGTGACTCCTCCTATCACTCCCAGGAAAATAGAACATTTCTATGCTTCCCTGCTTATAAATGGTTATAAACTGAGTAATTGTATTATAGACTCTAGAGCTTTAGATAATGTCATGCCCATGAATGTGGTGAACCCTCTTGGCCTAACTTTGACCAAAACTTTTGAGAGGTGTTTTTATATGGAAAATAAGCAAGTTCCTCTCCTTGGTTAAATAAAAGATGCTCAATATGCCTTTGCGGCTTTTCCAGAGAAGAGGATAAAAATGACGATTTTAGTGGCCGATGTTCCCACATCTTATGGCATCCTACTTGGGTAGAACTTCTACAAAGATGTTAGAGGTGAGCTAAGTATGGACCTATCAGAAGCAAAAATTCCAATCCAAAGTATCATGAAGAAGTTACTCCCTAAAAAAGAAGCAAGGTACGTAGTTACCCAATCATCGGCATTAAAAGCTCAAATTTTATTTGAGTCCTCAGGCATGGGCAACTACTTCCTATCTATGGACGGAACCCATGAAACATTAGATGAAACTTCTTCAAATGATAAATTGAGATTGTGTTCAGCTGATACAGTTAAAAATTTGACAAATCAAGATGAACACTTGGAAGAGCCTCTTCCCTCAAACAGAGGAGTTTTCAAAGAAGAAATAACACCTAACGAGGTATGGACCTTAGAATTTGATGGTAGTTGCTCTTCTACTAGGTCAAGAGCTGGGGTTGTGTTAAATATCCCCTCAGGGAGATATTATTCTTTTGTCTTGCAAGTTGTAGTTCAATAATACCAACACCATGGCTGAATATGAATCTCTGTTGCTCAGACTACAGGTTGCCAGAGAAAAGGGCATTAGAGAACTCCATGCTAAAAGAGATGCTGAGTTGATAGTCTGTCAGGTGAGAAACCTTTATCAAACCAAGAATGAGAGGTTGCACCATTATCATAACTTGGTCTGGAATTAGATTGAAATTTTTGATGCCTTCAACATCTCTACCATTTTGAGGGAATTCAATGACTGAGCAGATGCATTGGCTGTCTCTTCCACCCTTCTAGTTCCTCACCCAAATTTTAAAAGAGATAAGTATACTATCAAGCTAGTTTTTCAACCAAGTGTACTAGATAATGCCAAACACTGGAAAGTGTTCAATAATGATGATCAAATCATTGCCTTCTTGGAGCAAAAAGACAGTTTTGAACAACTACATTTTGAAAGTAGTGAACCTCGAGAGTGTGGGGCAGCTCTTGAGGCCCATGCAAACACAGGTGAGGACTTTCTACAGCTTAAAGGGAATAAGATTCCAAAAGGCTTGGTATTCGTAGAGAAATTTTTTTATAACCATGATAGGTTTATTAAGCAACAACGTACAGATTCAAAGTCCTCTCAAGACTTTGATCAGGCAAACTTGGGAACCAAGCGCGATCCTAAAATGGTAAATATTGAAAATGCTGCACTCTCAAGGTAAGATTTGAGCTTACTAGTCTACTCCAACAATACATGGATGTATTGGCCTATTCCTATGATGATCTGAAATCACTAAGGCCTAATGATGTTTGCCATGACATTCCTCTGAAGGCAAACTCTGTACCTTACAAGCAAAAATCTAGGCAGTATAATCCAAAAATCTTAGGTACTATTTAACTGAGATACAAAAGATGTTAAATGCCTGGATAATTTTTCCAATTCATCACTCAACATGGATTGCCAACATAGTACCTATCAAAAAGAAAAATGGCAAAATTCAAATCTATGTGGATTTTAGGAACTTAAATCAGTTGTCTTTAAAAGATAATTACCCTCTCCCCATCATGGATCAAGTTCTACAGATGGTAACAGGTTCAAAAATGTTATCAATGCTAGATGGTTTTTCAAGGTACAATCAGGTCAAAGTTAGAAAAGTAGATCAGCATAAGACATCATTCACCACACCTTGGGGCACATTCGCTTACCAAAGAATGCCTTTTGGTCTAATAAACATAGGCACCACTTTTTAAAGGGTGATAAATCTTGCTTTCAAAGATGAGATGGGAAAATTCATTGTAGTATACCTGGATGATCTAACGGTATTTTCAAAACATCATTCTGAGCATGTTCACTATTTGCAAAAAGTACTGGAATGCTGTCGTCAAAATGGTATCTCTTTAAACCCAAAGAAATCCATCTTTAGAGTTACTGAGGGGAAACTTCTCAGACACATCGTGTCCTAAGAAGGTATTAGAATTGATCCAGAGAGAGTCAAGTCCATCCAGGAACTTGCTCTGCCTACTAGCAAGACCGTAGTTCACTCTTTCTTTGGAAAGGTGAATTTTATTCGAAGGTTCATTCCTGAGTTTGCTAAAAAAACCCATCATATTGTCAACATGATGAAGGGCAATGTTATGTTCAGGTGGACTACTGAGGGTAATTTAGCATTCAAAGAGATTAAAGAAGCAATCGCCCGTGCATCAGTCTTGGTCTGTCTAAATTATACTAAAGGTTTCAAAATATATAGTTATGCCTCTGAATATACACTATCAACTATTCTGGTCTAGCAAAATCTAGAAGGGGTAGAATCTCCTATCTCATTCATGAGTTGTCCACTCAAGGATCATGAGCTAAAATATTCCCTTATAGAGAAGCATTCATTTGTCGTGGTCAAAGCTGTCAAGCATTTCATGTTTTTTATCCTGAATTCTCACACTAAAGTTCTCGTACCAGATACAATAGTAAAATCCATTTTGACTCAGCAAGAGTTCAGTACAAAGAGAGGTAACTAGATTTCCAAAACTCAAGAATTTGATTTGGACATCAAACCAACCAAGCTCTTACGAGGAAGGGGTCTCTGCTAGTTGATTGCCAACAACATTCCAGATGAAGTAGAAAATGAAGAAATAGAGATCGAAGGCGTGCCTATGGTTCTCTTTGTCACCACTACTGATGAGTGGTATTTTGACACTACTCATTTTCTAACATATGGTGAGTGTCCCACTCATCTTTATTTTAAAGAGAAAAGGAATGTTAAATTGAAAGCAGTTGGTTATGTTCTGTGAGATAATGGTCTTTACAAGAGAAACCTAGATGGGGCATTTCTTCGTTGTGTTGACAAAGCTCAATAAGGAAGACTCTTAGAATCTTTCCACAATTTGGCCTATGGAGGACATTTCTCTGCACCAGTAATGGCACACAAAATACTATGAGCAAGGTACTATTGGCCCATGCTTTTTCAAGATGCCTACAAATGGGTGCGTAGGTGTGAATTATGTCAGCAATTTGTTGGAAAGCCTAAGCTGCCTGCTTTGCCCCTCAAGCCAGTTGTGATCGAGGAACCATTTCAGTAGTGGGGTATTGACTTCATTGGAGTAGTCAACCCATCTTCAAGTGCTAGACATGATTATGTCCTCACTGCAATAGATTACTTAACCAAGTGGGTGGAGGCCATCCCAACCAAGCATGCTACGTCTGAAGTGGTATGCAGCTTTCTCAAAGAAAATATCATCTCCAGGTTTGGGGTTCCACTCAAAATTGTAATAGATAATGCGGCTTATTTTTCCTCATATGAAATTACTCAATTTTTCTTTGGTTATGGGATTACCTTATCTCACACTTCAAATTATTTCCCTCAGGGAAATGGACAAGCAGAATCAAGTAACAAAAACTTGGTCACCATTATCAAGAAATTGGTGGACGACAATCAGAGAACATGGCACAAAGCATTGTATGATGCCTTGTGGGTGGATAGAATAACACCTAAAAGGGCTATAGGTATGTCACCTTTCCAACTTCTATATGGATTGAATGTAGAAATTCCCATCACCCTTGAACTACCAGTGCTCAGATTAACCAAAGCAATCAAAGACTCAACCTTTGAAAGCTCAGTTGACAAATGAATTATGTGTCTGACCAAGCTGAATGAACAATGAGTTATGGTAGTAGACCAAATTATGGAACATCAAAATTAGGTGAAGGCACCTTTTGATAAAAGAGCTAGAGTGCATGAATACCAAGTTGGAGATCAAGTCTTGTTATGGGACAAGAGGCGAGAACCAAAAGAGATGCATGGCAAATTTGACTCCCTTTGGAGAGGCCCGTTTACCATTTGATAGCTCTATGGTGAGGCTAGCTTCTTGCTGTAGTACCAAGATGGAATGCCATTTACACTACCTCACAGTGGATAGCATCTTAAGCTGTTCAATCCTTGAAGCTTAGATGAGTCTGTTTGTATATATGTACAATTTTTATGTCTTGTCTGTTTTCTCTCTTTCATTTCTAGCCTAACTTCATAGCCCAATGGCTTGGATGAAGGCACTTAGAGACTGGTTTCTACTCCCGTTAATCAATTTGATTAGTGAAAGTTCCCCAATAGGAGCCAACTGTTATTTTCAAAATTAGATTAGCTCATTTTTGGGAACAACCTCCTACGAAACTTGTCCGTTTCATCTTTCATTTCTCTAAGTTTATTTTTTGAGATGAATTTCAAATTCGTTCTCATCTCGGCCTTGGAACGTGAAAGTGGTTACAATCTCGTTCTGGCCATGTTTTCCCCTCCCCTAGACTCTCCTTTTGGAGTTAGTCTTTTCTTCCATTTTCATGCAAAGGAGGCAAATTCTGCCTCCTCTGCATTCTTTTTTTGCTTTTTGTGCAAGGGCGGCAAAATTCACTGCCCATGCATTTTTGCCTGCAAGGGCAATGAATTTTGCCACCCTTGCACCTTGACCTGCAAGGGCAGCAAATTTTGCTGCCCCTGCACTCAAATTTAATAGAAAATGCAAGGGCAGCAAATTTTGCTACCCTTGCACATCTCGGTAACTATGCATAGAATTTATGGCTACACACGACGGGTTGTTGGGGTGGGTTTTCCACCCCATATAAACTGATTTGGGCCTCTCTTCTCTTCATTACTTCCTCCTCTCCTCCTATCTCTTGCACCTAAGTGACCCAGTCGATGACTCGAAGCATGTATTCATGAATTCAACCTCATGGCTTGTGTGGTTTCTCAGGTTGGTCTTGTTTTTAGCATTTGTTTTTGTTTTCTTTTCTTACTTTTACTTAGTGTTAGGGGTTTTTATTTTATTTTTCTTTTATTTTTCCCTCCTACCCGTGTGCTTCCTCTCCACCTTGCTGCGGGCATGGTTTTCTCCCCCATTTTGGACCATGGACTTCTTTTCCCTATAGCTCACATTCAGCCCTTAGGGTGGCAATTTTTGCCGCCTATGTCTTTCCTCACAAGGAAGGTCCCCTACAATGGCGGTGATCTTCACTATCCCCTCCTTTTTGTGGATTTTCCTTATAAGGGCAGCAAAATTTGCTGCCCTTCTCTTTTTCTTCCCTCTCTGCAAGGGTGGCAAAAATTGCTGCCCCTGCACGTTTTTCTTTCCCACTGCAAGGGCAGTGATTTTTGCTGCCCTTACCCTTTTTCCAACTCTTTGCAGGGGTAGCAATTTTTGTCGCCCTTGCAATTTTTCTCTCAAATTTTTCTAACTCCCAAGAATTTTTTAACCTATCCTTTTCTTTTCCTTTCTCCTCATTTTCCATTCTTTCTTCCACCCAACCTTTTTAAGTGACCTTCAGTAACCAAGATCACTTAAATTGTGCTTTCCCTCTCTCATCCACTCTCCTCTCATCTGTGATCATGACTGCAGCTCAATTAGTGAACTCCTACACACCTGCTCCCATCTGGTCAATATCATTCCCCATGATAGAAGTGTCTCCCAAGAAGGTGAAAACCATGAAGTATAAATAACAGGGCATCTTCCCACTTACATCAGTCTCCTTGAATGTCGATGACATTTAGGACACTGAGATCAGCCACGTGGACATGGCCGAATTCCTAGCGCAAACAAAGGGGACAAATCCCAACACTGGGATAAAGAGGATCATTAAGAGCAACATCCACCTGGTGGCCACCTTTCTGGTAGTAGCACATCATGCTGAGTTCATCCTTCAATGCACACACTTCTACAACAAAGAGACCAGAATAGTCTTAGACACCAATGGTAACATAGTGATTTGGTTGGACCCCAAATTCATCGATAATGTTTTCATGTGCCCTCCAACCATTGAAGTAACCCAAATCAACTTTGTGGACATGCAGAAGGAGTATGATAAAGACCTTGAGAGGGTAAAGAAGGTCATGAACTATAAGTGGTTGAAGACCCCCAAGACCAGCCTCTCTAGATGGCCAAAGAAATTTTTGAGGAGTGATTTTATCGAGGAAGTTGGTGACTTGATCACCCTTCTCAGTAGAGTATGGGGTCTCCCATCTTCTTCACAGTTCCATGAATGGATGTATCCATTCATCAAGATCATCCTCCAGGGCAAGCAAACCATCTTTTGGGGAGAGCAAATTAGCAATGCCCTCCATGAGTAGTTAACCAAAGTACAGACTTCATTCAAATTCTATATGACTTCATACCTGGTTTATATAACAGTCACAATGCGATCTTTCTTGAGATTAACTACTGAAGGAGATAGAAAGACCACCCTAGTCTACTTGTATTATCCTCAGTTGACGCTTTAAGGGTCAACACGTCATTTCAAAAGGGTAAATGATGTTTTCTTTGCCATGTTTTTATGTCTCTTCGATCCTCAGCTCGAGCAGAAGAAAGTATCAGATGAGGTCTAGGCAGTGGTCAATAATTATGGCTACATGTTCCTCCAGTTTCCCACATTCTATTATCTTTGGGTTGGCTTTCACCAAGGCTACCCCTACATGCTTCCCAAGTTCCCTTCAGATAAATTAGTTTTAGTGGAACTTTGCCAACATCTGGTTGTCGTGCATAGTAGATAGATGGAACTGAAGAGACCAGGTTTCAAGTTTCCAATTGAGATTGGTAGGTATTCTGTTGCAACATCAACCAAAGCCAAGGTCATGGAAACTGAAATGCAGATAGTTACTATCAAGCCATTTAAAAGATGAGAAAATTTTGACTATAGGGGAGTCAAGGAGAAGATCAGAAGGAAAACTCAGTCCCATGAACCAATGATTGAAGATATTTGGGTAGACCTAAGGACGGTTGAGGAAATTAGGAAAATGGACTATTGCAGGCTGACACTAGAGCAGATTGAATATCTCGAGCTTGCAGAGATCCCCTCTGGTTTAACTAGTGATGGGAACATCATAAATAGTAGGTATCTAATAGAGAAGGTTGTTAGTTCCCCTCTCCCTCCAATTTAGTGGTCTCAGAAGGAGTTGACTTCTTTGAGAAAAAGATTTGAACCAATATTGGCTAACACTAATGATTGGTTAGCAGCCAAAGGAATCACCCTAAGGGAATTTGTTACAGGTTCAGAGGCTGAATACCAGGTAGAATTAAAGAGGAAAGTAGAGAATAGAACCAAAAACAAAGGTGATGTCCCTTCTCCTTCTAGGCCTCACAAGACTAGGATCATCTTTGTATCTAAGAAATCAAAGACTACACAAGGGCCAGAAGTAGCAACAAAAGGAACCAAAGAATAGAGTTCTCAGGCACAGGCAGCTTAGCCCATGGAGAAAGATGATCAGCCGTCAAGGCAACCAAGTGTTGGGTCTCCACTCTCACGAGAACAAGCACAGCTGAGCAAGAGTGTATCTCCTTCTACCCCTTAGTCTCCTATGGTTCCCTCTTCTCCCATCTCTCCTATTAGTGTTCCCTCCTCTAGAGTTGCTTCTCCTTCCAGAGTTGTATTTGTCAATCCTTGGGGTCCTTCTAGAAGTTCCCCTCACTCTTTTGGATCCATTCTAAGTCTATCATCTCCTTCCTTCAACTTGCTAGCAAGCCTTGCACCTGAGCCAGAATCAGTAGTTGGTGCAGTTTTGCCAGTTACTCTAATTGCAGCTACTATCACCACTAGCAGTATGGAAACTGCTACAGTAACACCAGCAGAGACAACCATTGCCATAATAGGCACTTCTCTCCCACCTTGGATGTCTGCTTTCACATGAAAAAGAAAGAAGATGGCCATCTCCTTAGATGAGTTTGACTTTGGCAAAATAGTGCCAGTGAAAGCAAAGGCTCCTAAGAGGCCAAGAATCCTCTCCAAATTGGTCAAATAAAAGGGACAAATTTTTTTGGAAATTTCCAAGCCTCCACAAGATGCAACCCTTGAGGGTTTTGAGATGAGTAGCTATTCCATCTCTTGTATTGAACTTGGAAAAGTTACCCATGAAGGTGTGAAAAGTGATCTCCAGTCGACTATGGACATCATGGTCTAGAAATTCGATCGAGAGAAAGAAATGAAGGATTATTACAAAGCCAAGGTAGAGCAACTAATGGTAGTAATAAAAAGGTTCACTCTTCCTCCTAAAGTAGCAACTCTAGAGGCCTTATCTATGGATGACTTAGTCATTCAAAAAGCAGAAAAGACTTATTTGAAAAGGAAAGTTCTGGAGGACTATATTGAAAAGATGCATACTCAGGGAGTTTCTCTACTTACAAAAGTAGCAGCAAAGACAAGAAAAATGAAGAAGGTAAAAACACAGGTAGATGATTTTGTCTCCCTTATCTCTCAGGAGATTAATAGCTTGGAGAAAGATCTCAACAGATGGAAGGAAATGAAAAATCTCAAGAAGAGCACCATGATATCTATCAATGTCATCTCCAACAAGGACTCCTATGTTGAGATCAAGGAGTCATTGGTCTTTAGAATCTAGGTACTCAAAGACTTAATTGATGATCTTAAAGCTTTCAAGGAAGCTAGTGAAAAGAGTGACCTGAGCTTACTAAATAAATTAGTAGAGCTGCCATGTGACTTAACCTCTAAGGACAATCAATTCCTTCTGGTAGAAGAGATGATTCAAAATTTCAAGGAGATGATTCGAAGAGATTTTGAAGAAAAATTCTTCTCAATGTCTTCGGTGGACAGCATTATAGATGCTCAGTTAACTTTGGAGAATCTGAGATCTAGGTTAACTAGCCACGCTAAAGCCATCACAGCATTGAAGGACGCATTGATCAGAGCAAGAATTGTCTCCAAGAACACAGTTGCACTAGACATCATAGGAATTTAGGCATCTATCACCATGTACGATGCTCATCTGAAGAAACCTGGTGGCTAAAACTAATTCTCTCTCTCTCTCTCTCTCTCTCTCTCTCTCTCTCTCTCTCTCTCTCTCTCTCTCTCTCTCTCTCTCTCTCTCTCTCTCTCTCTCTCTCTCTCTCTCTCTCTCTCTCTCTCTCTCTCTCTCTCTCTCCTTATGCACTTCTATTTTGTGCAAAGTGCATGCAGTTTTGAAATATGTAATTACATGTAAAAAGTTCAAAAAAAAATCTAAAAGTCAAAGATGAGTCATCTTTGACCAAGATATTTTGTATATTTTATTATTTTCTCTTTTTGAGGATTTTCTCCCTATATATAGTGGAGACCTCATTTGTAAATAATCTTGGAAAAATTAATAGCAAACACTCTATTGAAATTGAAGCAACTTTTGAGACTTTGTGCTAAAATTTGTAAATCATATTTTGTTGAATGAATGAGAAGTAGGTTATTTCAGACTTTGTGTTGAGATTGTCTGTGTTATTTAGGAAATAGTTCTTACATCCTTTTTCTTGATAATATCTTGTTTATCTAATTTAATAAGCAAAGTGGGTGTGTTAGTATTATTTGAGGGCATTTTCGGAAGGTAGAAGATAGACTTTGTGCTACTTTTATCTTTGAGATTTAGTTATCTTTTGTAGTTTCAGGTGAAGACTTTGTGATTCACTTTACTCTACAGTTATACTTGTTCTGGATCGGTGAAAGGAAACTACGGAAGACTTTGTGCTTACGTGAGTGTTCTTGTAAACTTTGTCACTTCAGGTGATTTTTTTGCTCTCTATTTAATATCATTCCTGAAAGAAGAGGAGTGTTGTTAGCTTAAGGACCAGGATTTTCCCTCTTTTGTTCTTTATACATTACCTCTGAAAAAAGAGAGGTAGATGATATTATACCACCCCCATGTGTTCTTTTTTGCTTAATTATATATATCCAGCACGTAAGTATTAATAGGGAACCTCCCCTTGATGAGAGGAGAGATTTACCTCATCAAGATATGGTAAACTCACACTTTTCATGGTGTAAATCTCCCTATGCTATGGTTGATATACCCATTTTGTCATCAGTTAGTTGATGACAAAATATTCACCCAACACTACCTACTTTTGATGAGGCTACCCTTGATGATGACACTCATGAATAAGAGGAGGATGACTTATGGCTAAGATTCAATGTCATATGTCAAGAGATTGACCAATTGAGTAATGCTCCTTCTCCTATAAATAAATTTATATCTAATGTGTTTTTTTATAAGACTAATGAGAAAAATCTTAAGTGTTATATAAACCATGAAAATAAGGGCCATGTGTTAAAGGAAGATGGACATCAATCTACTATTCAAAATCCTACAGTCCTAGGAGGACCTAATGGAGTCAAGGTAGAAACTTTTGTTTTTCCTCAAGGATATTCAAGAGATCTAACTGATGTTTAGGTCACATTCAGATGTGTTGGATCATAAAGGAGAAGAGCTTGATACTCCCAAACATCAAGTACATGTTGTCCTAAAAGAACACAAAGTTAAGGCAATTTACATATCTCCTAATCTACATTTTGAAGAATTTCCAATAGATTTGATAATGATAAAGAGTATTACATCTCCAAACAAGGATCTTAGAGAATAATACAAGGCATTTGTGAAGGCTCCAAAAGGTCTACTTGTATACCTAAGAAGATCCAAAGGTTATAGACTTATTAAACATTCATATGTAAAAGTGGTTGATGATAAATATGCCCCTCATTCTACATTGCCTTCATGGAGTGACAAAGATGCAAGAGGAACTATCTATGACCCTATTCTAGGTATTATTAGATGTTTCACCTCAAGAGTGATATTTTTTAAATAGTATATTAGGTGTGTGTGTCTTTCTTTCATTGTATTGTGTTCCATAAGTGTTCTAGTTGAACACATGTGTGTTTCCTTTGGTGTGTCTTATTTTATGTGTCCTTTATTTATTTTTTGGTATGGTGTCAAAGAAATTTTTATGTCAAATTGGTGTATAGGTGACTCCATGTGCCAATGGATATTGGTCTTGGCACATCAAGCATACCACCCTTAGGAAATAACCATGAATGTTGATCATTTTAACCACAAGTCAAAATGGTCAACACCCTATAGTCCAAAACTTAAGAGAGGGGTATATTGTAATGTTATAGGGTGTTTCATAGTTCATTTTATGTCATTTAATGTCTTATTATCCTTGGTCATAGTCCTTATTAGTCCTTATATCATTTTGAGTCACTTAGGGATCATATATAGGTCATTAAATTAATTGGTATGATTTTATTAGGTAGATAAGTGTTTTAATATATCTTCCAATATCCCTCATGTTATTCCCTATCATATATGTTACGTATTTAGCTAAAAATATTGTAGGTGTTAATTAAAATCAAGAAAAAAAGTGAGAAAGTAGGAATTTTTATAGTTGTACGACCAATGAGGAGAGTGGCACATGGGAATATTTTTTGGGGTGTATCTTAAACTTAATTTAACTCATTTCAATGATTTCATAGATTTGGAATTCAAAATGATCTTGGTGGTAGATAATAAACTTGGTTAGACTCACATTAATGTCTATATTTCAAGTATTGGCTTCCTATACTTTATGAACCATCCTTAACAAGTTGATTGTTCATTTATGCTTGTTGTTTCCCACACCCTACAAGGTTTTGCTCCTATTTTGAGCTAGTTTGTATAGCTCAATTGATGAATTTTATTCCAAAATATGTGGAATTCCATTTCTTATGTTTTCAATATTTGTTTTTATGATTGGAAGTGATTTTATGGCTCAATTAGTATAAATTTTGGGTTGATGTCACCAAATTAGGTTGTAGTTAGGTTTCACTACTTGAAAAGGTCCTAGTGCTCACAATGGTTTCATGTGAATGTGATATGTTATGATCCATGTTTTCATGTCATAATAATCCCTTTTCCTTCCAAGATTAGTCTTGAAAATATCATGCATTGATTTAGAACATAGTTACATGTGTCACATAATAACCCTTTTACTTGTTTCTAACTATAGTCATGGTGTATGAAGGTATTCATAATGTTCATGGAGGTGTGATAAAGAGTCAAAGAGGTTTTGTATATATCCTTACAACATGATCAATGAACTAAGCCAATCCAAGTGACAAAATGACTATGATATTCAATGCTACACACACACACACACAGTTAACAATGAATGTGCACTTAGACATGCTCTCTAGAGGATAATTATGTTAAGATAAAGGCATATAACTCATGGGAATCCCTTAAATATATTAATCATCCATATTTAAGGTGTTTAGATAGGTATAAACATCATCATATGTCCATATATCATGCATACTATCAACTTTCTCACAATCACTGCTTTTATAATAGAAATGTCCACCTACAGGTAGCCCCATAAAGATCTAGATTATTGTATAGTGGATGTTCAGACATGTTTGAGACCTTATTCAAGTTTTAATTAGATTATTATGATTTCAGAGACACATATAAGGTCATGTGATATACACATTTCTAAAGTCTTACTTCACTTCCCTATAAGTTATTGTGTGTACATCTATAAGCTTATACAACAATAAGAGGGTTAACATGGAGGAGTTTGACATGTTTATATACATTCATGAAGTTTGGATAGTTTAATTATATCATGAAATATATGTTTGAGACATTAGGTAATAAATCAAGTTGGAAGAAGTCATGTTTAGTGAAATAATAAGCTTTAGGGACAAGTTCCATAAAAGTCCCAAAACACAACCCGAGGCCCTTTTGAAGTTGCCATATGATGAATAATCATGATGCTTAGATGAGGTTATATTTAACCAAATTTTATCCATATAATATGGTAAGATACTTACAAAAAGGAATGAATGTGTGAATAGAGGAGAGTAGTGTTTGAAGGCCTCCAAATTTCACTTTTGTTCACCAACATTTGGTAGTGATGTCTACAGGATTTGAGTTCTAAATAACCTCCACACACAAGGTGAATTGATCCTATTATGTTTATAAAAAACAAATGATTCAAATTTCATCAAAAAATCTTTAAATGTATGGGTTTGACCCCATCAACACCTATAGATTTGCTTGACCCTCAAACAACTTGCCTATAATTGATTGTAAACTCTTATATCATCTGTGAGGTGAGTCTAGACATGGAAAAACCAAAACTTTATAGTGAATTATGCCTTAAAATACATAAATGTAATTAAATGATGAGAAACATAGGTTCCAAGAAGTTGAAGGATCACCTACATAGTTATTTTTGCCTCAACACAGTCAATTGTAGCTGATTGTAGTGGATAGTGAGCAAAAGTGTGGTGTTATGAGTGTTGGAATAGTATGAAAATGATGTGTATAGGTCCAAAAAATATAAAATAACATTTTAAGGAATAAATAATTTCTTATACATTGTTTTATATTTCTAATCATGCAGTGGGCACCTATAGGGGTCATCATTTAAGTAAGAAACAAAGAAACATGGTCAGCACCTTTGTCAAGTCAAGTGTAAGGTCTAAAATGAAGGAGTTAGTAAGGAAAAAATAGTGTTGGAATGCTAAAAATATTATTTAGGATGTTTTCCATAATATGAGACCCTCATAATGTGGATATAATATAGATAAAGGCCTCAAACATGCACCTATAGTCATACTTGATACCTTGCACAGTGTCAGTCATTTGATACTCTACTTTATGGGTGTGATGGTGTTTGGAAGGTATAATGGTATAATTATACCTTGGAATTTTTTATAGATAATATCCATCACTTGGATAATCTTAAAAAATATTCCATTTTCTTGGGATAATAAGGTATGTTCCCTCTATTTTGTCTCAGATAGAGGGAACTCCCCAAGGGTGTAAGTCTATAGGTTTAGAGGGAAAATGCTATGAGGATGAGTTGGAAACTTGATGAACATTGAAATAATATTTTTTTGGATATGATATACATGGAAAAAACATGTAAAATCATTCATAAGGGTTAAAAAAATGGTCAAGTGGTTTAAACCTACAAAGGATATAATCAAGACCTTTAGGTTTAGACTAGGTTTATTGCCCTTTTAGGGGTTTACTACCACTTATAGCATTAAAGAAACATTATAACTCATTTATAACATGTTTATATGGATTTATAAGGAGTTTTAAATATTCTATCATGTAGAATAATCCATATGGAATCCATTTCATGGCTTACATCAAAATAAGCGAAACACAAAATGGTAGACAAAGCTCAAGAGGCTCATTTGAGATGCTCACACCTATTTGGGAGGTTGTGCATGGAAATTTTAGGAGTTTTATGATGTTTGAAGGAGGTATTGAATAATAAATTTGTGGAATTTTTTGTATAATTGGATGTTAGACCTATATGAAACATCCTTAAATGTCAAAACTACTCTAAAACCCTCTCAAACTCTTACTAAGGACTTGATTGGGAAGATGAAGCAAGAGAGGAATATAGATGTCATATAATGGCTTGGAAGATGATTGTAAATTTAAGAGGGACTATCTAGGGTTCCTCATAATCAACTTTAGTGTTTCCATAAATTATATAAATAGATAATAAAATGGATTTCTTTGATAGTTTTTTGGTGTTTTTATAGGTTCAAACAAGAGTCAAAGATGCAAGTCATTTTGAGAGATAGGTTGAGAATTGAGATAATCCTTGATGTTAATTTATTTTATCATAATATATCACAAGTTTCTATACAAGGTCCTTCATCTCAGCCAATTAAAACTAACATAATGGATAAGCTAGTGAGAGAGTGAAAAATTCAAGTGGGAGGATTTTTAAATCTTGCTTGAGGAATAAAGGCCATGAGGGGTCCTAACAGGTGTCATACACTCATTTTTATGGATCATATTGGAAAAAATAAAGTCTAATTTGGTGTCAGGTGTGCCAGGTGAGTGAAAGAGGAGTTATTTGGACTATAGGCAGTAATAACTCATCTATAGAAGAATCATAATGATTAAGGACTTATATAATACATGTTGGAACATGTATGTAATCCCCTCTCTCAAATTTAAATCATCACATCTATCCCTATTAATATGTGGGACTTTCCAAGCAGGTCAAATGATGAAGGTAATTTTTTGAGCAAGGAATTGAGTAGTTCTACACCACATTTCAAAAGTTTCATGTTTTGAGGGGATGTTTATCCAAGTAGACCTTACATGGTATAGACTACATATTCCTCTCTCCTACAAGTGTAACTCATTTTATTATCATGACAAATGTCTTAGTGACTCTTAGACTTCATTCTCTTCTCCTCTCTCTCTCTAATTTTATAATTAGTAACCATTTTAGATCTTGGAGACTAATGCCACACCATGTATGGCTTTACCCTACTATTTTTGAAATTTTAATTTTCCTTAGAATAATAAATTCAATATATTTTGAGTTCATATCTCATCTTGTCAAATTATGTGAAGATATGTATAGTGAATAGTTAAAGAGATATCTATCTATCCTTGATTTCTTTCAATCCTTCTAGGTTTGATACAACTGACTTCACTCTATTAGGTCATATGAAGTATTTTTAAGTGTATAGATCCATTATAAAGTTTAAAATGATTCCTTAGTATCTACAACTGATATATGGTTTCACTTACCTTATATATTCTTCATGCACACCTTCATATTAAAATAATAATGCTAGATCATTCTAGGAATTTCAAAATAGTGTTATAGGATTTGTCTCTTATTGAAATAAGTATGATATTATTGTGTAAATCCTTATGGTGTATCACCCCCTTAGATTATTTTAATTTCATGCAAACTTTTATCTCTTTTCCCACAAATAATCAACTAGTTCAAGTGATAAACACTTCAAGGCATATTCAAGGAGATGGTCCTTAAACCTAGAGGTCTAATTTTGTTATAGGTAAACCCACATACTTTATACATATTCTCATGTTTAAAAAATATAGAGGAGGATTTAACACCCTCCTCTAAGGTGTAAGATTTAGAGACAATAGAAACCACCAATGATGAACGTGTTTTGGGGTCTGAGTTCAATTTAATAAAACAACATGCCTTTAATTGAATTACCCAAGAGTTTATAACATTATCTGTAACCTGGCCATCCATAATATTTGTATATTTAGATTCATATTTTTTAGGTGATCTTGAATAAATATTCCAACTAAAGGACTTTGCAGTTGTAGGCCAATTCACATCATTACCAACCATTTTGGAAGTTGGATCGACTCTCCTCATAGAAGATATTATAAAAGTCAACATTGGGACTCTAAATGACCTAAAATAGATTAAATTAGGCACATCCCTCTCTAAGGAGGAACATGAAGTCTTTATATCCCTTATGAATTAATTTTTTGACATCTTTGATTGGGCCTATTTAGGCATGCCAGCTTTAGACCCCACTTTGGTTGTACACCACCTTGTTTTACATCATGATGTCAAACCTATGAAGTATAAATAATGAAATATGCATCCTTGTATTGATATATTAGTAAATAAAGAGTTTGAAAAACTCTTAGAAGTAATATGGATCTGACCAATTGACTATTCAGAGTCGATCTCAAACATTGTGCTAGTTAGTAAGAAACTAGAAGGAATCAAAATTTGTACTGATTTTAGAGATATAAACAAGGCCTACCCTAAGGAAAACTTTCCTCTACCAAATATCAAGATGATAGTTTAATACATAGTAGGGTATGTAATTCTTTCACTATTGGATGGACTTCAAGGTACAATCAAATCAAGATCACACTAGAAAATAAACACAAAACAATGTTCATCACTCCTTAGGGAATGTTTTTCTATCAAGTTATGTTTTTTGGTCTCAATAATGATTAAGCCACATACCAAATATCCATGACCATTACATTTCATGATATGATGCAAGACATTGTTGAATACTATGTTGATGACATATTGGGTAAATCAAAGACCCATGTTGATCATCTAGCTACACTATGAAGAATATTTGAGAGGCTTCATGAATACAAAGTCAGGCTCAATCTTAACAAGTTAATTTTTGGTGTCACTTATATAAATTTTTTAGGCTTCATCATATATTGTTGAGGCATTGATGTTGATCCTACCAAAGTTCATACCATTATCGAGATGCCACCACCTTCTAATTTGAATCATCTTCATAGTTTAAAGGGTAAGATTTAATCTATTAGGCAATTCGTCTCTCTATTGGTTGAAAAATGCCATCCATTTACACAATTACTAGATAAGGGTGTCACATTTCATTAGTATGAATAATTTCAAAAATATTTTCATCATCTAAAGGAATATCTTGCCAATTACCTATCTTATTACCTCCAATGCTAGGACAACCATTTATACTATAATTATCTACTACAAACCAAACCCTAAAGGAACTTCCATATCAACATGAATACACTCGAAAAGAGCATGCTATGTACTATGTAATTTTTACATTGGTTGTGTATGAAAATAATTATACACCAATATAAAAATCTTATTTAGTTATGGTCTTTATAGCCTAGAAGTTACGACATTACATGCTTAACAATAAGACCATGGTTATTTCTAAAGTAGATCCACTCAAGTATCTACTATCCAAAACATCTTTATAAGTCTAAATGGATAAATGGATCATGCTTATGAGTGAGTTCAAGATTGAGTATAAAAACTAAAAGGATATAAAGGGACAAGTACTTGTAGATCATCTTGTTAAAGCTACCCTCATAGATACCAAACCCCTCACTTTTCAATTCATAGATGATTGCATTATGACCATCATTGAAACACCTCCTAAGGAGTAACACTAGAATTTGTATTTTTATGGATCATTCACATCACATGGATTAAGGATAGGCCTATTTATTACATCATAGGGGATCTTATCCCTAAATCATTTTGTATCAAATTTCCTTGTACTAATAACATGAATGAATATGAATTTCTTGTTATAGGGTTTTTCCAAGTAGTATATGGAATATTCAACATATCATATTTTATGGTGATTCTCAAATAATCATAAATCAGCTTATACATCACTTTCAAACCAAAGATGACAAGTTGGTGCCATACAAGTCCATGGTTGACATTCTCAAATAGCAGATTGCCAACATACAATATGAACATATACCAAGGGATAATAGCATGATAACAGATGTCATGGACACCATTGGTTCTTTGATTTTCCACTTAGACAAGGTAAAAAATATCAATTTCTTATTGAAAATATTCTAGTGCCTACTCATGAACCTTCAAACATCATAATGATCTATGATATTATTGCTTCCAGCTCTATTTGGTACTTAAAAATATTTAACTAAATCCATGACCATATCATGCCACTAAACCTATCACATAAATAATAAAAGGCCTTTACCCACCAAGCCTCACACTATACCTTACTTGGCCTACCCCTCTAACCTCACAACTTTGATAGAACTCTACTTTATTATTTAAATTTTATAGAAACAACATTAAGATTACAAGAAGATAATAAAGGATTATGTGGATCCCACACTAGTGGGGATATCCTAGCTAAAAATATCTTATGTACTAGTTATTATAGGATAAATATTGATGCATATGCACCTACTTATGTCAAAATGTGTGATAAATGTCAAAGACATGCCAATATGATTCATGCGCCAATCAAAAAACTAAAAACAATTCTCACACCATGGCCATTTATAACATGGGGACTCAATATTATTGGTAAGATTAACCCTACCTAATATTATGGCCATAAACACATCCTTACCATTACTAAATATTTCACTAAGTGGGTTGAAGCTATACCCCATTTACATGATTCAAAAATAGATTTCCAAGTTCATCTTCAATCATCTTATTTACTACTATGGTATCCCATCTGAAATTATATATAATAATGGTAAATCATTAAAAAACAAGGATGTTAAAATGCTTTATGTCTAAGTATAATATCACCCAATAGTTTTCTATTTCATATTACCCACAAGGTAATGGTCAAGTAGAGGCATCTAATAAAACCATTATCAACATTCTTAAAAACATTTTCAATGATGTTGGCCATGATTGGCGCCTCCAAATATTCCACACCCTCTGGGCATACTACACTAATTATCATACTCCAATAGGAAGCACTCCATATTCCATAGTTTATATCACTAAGGCCATTCTTCCCATTAAGGTCAAATCACCTTCTCTATGCATCTAAATGAAACATGTCTTAGATGATGAAGATTATAGAGTATCTTGCCTAAAATAATTAGAGTTAATTGATGGAAAATACATGTCTACTATCAAGAGTCTTTAAGCATACCAAAATAGACTCCATGGCTAATATAAATGGTGAGCCAAACACATAGAGTTTGAGCTTGGTGATCCTATTTTCAAAGAAAACCAAAAGAACACCATGGTTGAGAAGAAGGTAAATTTCAAACCAAATTGGATAGGCCAATATATCATTTTTACAAATTATGACTCTATATAATATAGGCTCGCTATACTAGATGTAGATGAACTTGATGAGCTAATGAACATCATACACCTCAAGCATTACTTCACTTGAGAGACCTAAAATATTATTTATGAGGTTAATTTCTATTATAACATATTATTTCAATTTTTATAACATACCATATACCATTCTACCATACCTTCCATATTGACCAAAGCTATTTTTAAACTCCCTCCCCAACCCTTTGACCTTAGTTCCATTCCATTTGTTCTTTGTCCACTTTTAGTGAGGGGATTTACATCAAGTTACAATAGTTATTTCAGTATTCTATATAGAGGCAATATCTTAGACTAGTAAGATAGTCATTTGTCGATTGTATCCTTCATTGTAATTTTATTTCATTACCAAGGTTCCTGATTATAACCACCTTTGAAAAAACTAGTTTTCCAATCTATGCTACTAATTATAACTGTCTTTGGACAAATTAGTATCATTAACCTATGTTATTATTTCCTAATTATAACTACCTATGAGTGAATTAGGAATAACACCTTTACCATGCATTGAAATATCAACTTGCCATTCCTATGTTATACTATGCCATTTACCTAAATTCATGAACTTACTACTACCTAGTTAGATTCATCCATTGTACAACATAAATATAGTGACTTGAGGTCCTCATGGGCTATATAATAAGTTCTTAATTTACATTAAGGTCATGTTATTCACCCCCTTTCCCATGCTATCATTATTTTGTGAGCATTTTTAGTTTGACTTCTCTCACCATTTTTTGAGCAACCTAAGCCATGTTCTCACCATTTTGTGAGAAATTTTACTTTGAATGGTATCACTATTTTTTAATTTTATGTTGTGTATTATTTATTTTCCTTTAATACATTAATGACTGTTAGGCTTCATCTTACACTCTTGCTATTTTAAAAGTATTTTATGTTTCCCACACTATCTCCATTTTTCAATGTCCTTCCCATATTCCTCTATAACACAATCATGCTTTTATTATCATCATTTTATTCTATCCCATATCCTGGGAGAACTACATTTAGCCTAAAGTTCATATTGGATATTGCATCCAAGAAATAATGTAGACAACATCCACTTTCCTAGTACATCTAGAGTTAGCTCAGCTACCCCTTCTTTTTCTTATATTCCCCCTTTTAATTTGTTTCTTGTGTTCTCTCCTATAGTCTAGGGGAAATGTTTATCATCTTATGCATCCTTGTTTCCTTATAGCCTATGTGCAACCTTGTGTCATTATTTTTGTCTTTTGTTTTTGTTAACATTGTGATTAACCATTGTTATGTTTGTTTTATGTTATTTTGAGTGTTTTTTTCACTTTTTGTCTAATTTCATTGTTTAACCTTGACTTAGTATATCTATGTTCATTAGATGATTCCTTACACACTATACTTAAGTCAGTCCATATTCGTACATCAACATTGTCATCATGTCTTTTATCATTGGTGAATTGTTTTCATTTATTTATTAGATTGTGTGTTAGTCCTTATGCATATTATGACTAAGCTATCATGGTGTTTTATATCATGATGCCTATCATCATTTGCTACAACAAAAAATTAGATTGAGAAATCTTACATGCAATGATGTCATGGTACTTCTCCTTAGTTATCTAAATATTTATAATCTATCAAAATCATTTTCCAAAAATATAGTAACTAAATCATGAAATAATTTTAATCCTTGCTAGTTAGGATGTAAATCTCCATACTATCAGGTTACTTGAATTCACATTTCTCCTCTGTACTGACTTACTCTTACTCTATGACTATGAATTCAGTATGTAATCCCCCTTTTATAATTTTCCATATTATTCCCAACTATAGTATTAATTATTATAACTACCTTTAGGCAAATCATTATGATTCAATTTATTTAGAAGTCAATGATTCTAACTACCTTTGGGAAAATCATTATATGTATCTACCTAACTAAGGCATGTTACCCTTGTGCTAATGATTTTAACTATATTTGGGAACATAATTATCTTTATCTACCCAAATATGGCATGTTATCCTTATGATGATGATTCTAACCACCTTTGGGTATGTCATTATCTCTATCCTCCCAAATGGGGCATGTTTTCATTTAGATAATGATTATAACTACCTATGATAAAATCATTATCATTTTACCTTTTCCTTTTGCTAATGATTATAACCACCTTTTAGAAAATAATTATATTTTTACCTTTATATGTTTATGATTATAAATATCTTTGGGAATATTAGACTTTTAAATCCCCCTTTATCATTTGGTCTGATTGTTTTCTTTTTTTTGAGGGACTACTCACTGATCTTCTTTATTGATCATTCCCTCAAGGGTGCATTCAGGGCTCATCCATCACTTATTGGGGAATTAGGAATATAGGACCTTTTAATTATTTTAGAATATGTTATTGAAACTATAGCTTACAATACCTTCCCAAATAGGAGAAAACTCTAGACACCCCATTTTGGCCATAACTAGATTCTGACATAAATTCAGATTGATTTATACCAAATATTATAAATTAAGCATAAAAATTATTAAATATATAAATTTTATCCTTAATTAATTAATTCATGCTCAGAATCATGTTAAATCATCCTATTTTGAGTTTCTATGAGGTATGCAATAATAACCTCTCATTGATTCATCCCCAGTCACTTGTAACCTAATAACTAGCAGTTTGGCCTATGGACCCATTAAGTGGGGCACTTGATCAAATCTTAAAATATCTAAAATTATAATCAAAATGAATCAAATAATTAAACTATATTAAATTCTTAGCTAAATAATCTATTTGAAATTAATGAATATCTAAAAATAGAAATTCTAAAATTCAAAATATTAAGCCTTTTCATCATTACCTTTATGAGTTGTCAAGCTCTTCCAAAATATGTCAAGATATATAAGTTGAGATCCATGCCTAGTAATTGAAAATAATAATTCTATGACAACTTTTAACTCAACTGGAGTTAGCCTCAACTCACCTAGGGTTAGTTTTAACTCATTCCATGTTTAAACTCAACCTTAACTCACCTTAGGTGAGAGTTAAATTTTGGAGGCTATAAATACAAGGCCATACCTATTGATAAATAGGATTTGATAGTGTACTATTATTATGTAGAATTCTCCCTATAAGATTTATTAGCACAATGTTACCATGCCAAATTCATAATCCAATTAGCTAAGCCAAGGTGCCAAAGAGAGAAGGAGAAAATGGAGCTTCATTAATAAATACTTCTTGATGCAAAAAACCGAGCAATCCACTTCAAAAATCCATTTGGAGCTCTAAGGAGGTAAAAGAATGATTTATTTTGTGTTCTAGTTGTGTTTTCATTTGTATTCTTGTTACCTATGTTCTCCCTAGTGTCTAGGCTAGAAGTGTTAAGTGTATAATGTGCTATTTTGATTTACTTTATTAGACTAACACTATACTAACCTCCCCTCTATTGTATTCCTATGTTCATGAAAATATTATTTCTTCTACCATTTTCATTCATAACATTGGTATAGGGTTTTTACCAAGGTATGCTCAATTGAATAAAGATTAGCGTCATCATCCTTAATCTCACTATCATCAAAAAGTAATAGAAGGTATCTAAACCATAAAAGGTATATACCACATGTAAGTACCATTATTACCATCTAGTGGGTTCCCATAATTTCATGGAGGAGGATGTGCATTATATGCCATTTGCACTTCTAGTTCCTTCTTAAAAATAAATTACAAAGGATTGTTAAATATTTTATATTTTTTGTAATCATCAGGTTGTGAACCTAATTATTTTAGAGGGTCATCAAATTCAAGATTTTGGTCATCAATAAGATCTTAGATCTTGTGTTTTAATGTAAAGTATCTATCTGTAGAATGCCCTAGTCATTGATGATAATCACAATAATCATTCACATCATATCCTTTGGGTAGAGGTCTATTCATATCAACCTCTATAAGATGAGGGACACATAAAATGACACTCTAGCAACTATGAGATTAATGATGTTGGGGACTCAAGTAAATGGGATAACTATATCCTTTGTGGATTAGATAAGGCAAGTCAATTAGGTTGTTCTAAAAATATGTTGGACATGGTTATTTTTTCCTTTTTAGGCTTAGGAAGTGTTACCTTATAACTTGCTTTTATTGTGACCTTGGTACTAAATGTAGATGTAGCTGGTGTGTTTATTAAATACTTGAGATTATTTAATGAAATAAGATTCATTTCAAGGTCCCGTACAGCATGGCATAAGTCATCAAAATATCTAAACTTATTAAAAATAATGGACTCGTGTAAAGGATCAAGCAAAATTTTCTTGAATATATCTTTCAAATCCTTATCCAACATAAGATTGGTCATTTTAGGTAGCATTGTATTATATCTCCAAACATATTCATTGATAAGTTCATTGGTTCCTTGTTTTATTTTGGCAATTTAAGCATAGGAAAAATTTTCATAAAAATTAATGGATAAGTGTGTTAATAATTGATCTATAAAAGGTTTGAATGCTTTCAAATATTAGAGATGTATATCATAGAACCACCACAAATCATATCCCTTGAGGATTCTTGGGAATAATTTGGTCAAAATTGTATCATTGTAGGCATAATCAAGGCATGGCACATAAAAGGTTTGAATATGTTGTTTAGGATCAACCTTGACATAATAAAATGTGAACTTAGGTGCAACAAAACTAGTTGGCAAAGGGTGAAAATACATCTCAAGTGTAATAGAGTTATGTAACACATTTTGTAAATCAATAACATGAGGATATTTTAAATCATTTTTCTCAATATTTGTAACCTTTTCTTCAAAGGTACTTATAACTTGGAGGAGTTTTTTAATTTTAGACCCTTTAGGATTTAGATTAATAATTTGAATAGAACCAATGGGAATGTAAACATGGTTTGAGTAGTAATAGGCATTGAATCTAGTATTTGTGTTGAAATAATTGGTAATTCTATGGTAGATGTTGAAATATTAGCTTTAGGAAACAAATGTTTAAACACACAACCCATGCCCCCACTAGATGTATTATGTTGTAATGTGTTCAAGGGGAGGGAGATTTCAACTTTACCTTTTAAAATTTTTATTTATAGTATATTATTTAAGATCTCATCAATATATTTAAGGTTTGATAAATGTGCTTATGAAGAAATGTAATTTTTTTCACTTGATCATTGTCTATTTTCTCATTTTCATTTGTTTTATGGTTTTCATTATCAAAATATTCTTCTATAATAACCTTATCATTATGTTTTTCATTGTTAACATGGGTATCATCATGATCCATAGTATGAGATCCCTCATTAGTTTGGGACATCTTATATGGCAGGAGAGGAATCTCAATGTGTGCAATAGGCACATCTCCAAATATAGGTCCATGACTCAGTTACATTTAAAATAGTAGTAAGAAATGAAAAAGTAAAACAATTTGAAACCCTAAGTAACTGAAAACCATAAGAATCAAAAATGTTTACATTCATACAAATTAGGTTCACCAAATTTTTAACCCTATAATGGTTTTAAATAGGTCAAGTTTAATTAAATACTCATTAAATGGGTATATAGAAATGAATAAGCACAATGGTGATAATCATATCTACAATAAGATATTTTGGTGATAAACTCAAATATAAACATACACTAAATTTATAAAACTAAGACAAGGATAAAAATAGAAAGTGTAATTAAGCTAGTAAGAAAATGACAAATAAATAATACAATTGGTTGGTTTTGATTATAACACATTATTAGATCTACAAAATGTAGGAATCATCCTAGAAGAAGATTCTATAACAATCATTAGATTATGATTTAGATGCTTCTAGAGCCACAAACACTAACGCCAACTTTGGATGGTTATGTCAATACTACTATTTGAACTTGAAATAAGTGTCTAGTATAGAATACCTACTAAAAAAAGATGAGAATTCATGGATGCTTTTGGGTTTGTCTTCACCTACACTTTGGTACATTTAGATATGGGTCATAGACTGTCACTCCTCATGAAATGTCAAAACCTTAATTCTTCATTTTCATGGTGACCTTTGGGAAAATAGGTTAGTTGTCACATGGTTTTGAGATGACCCTTGAATAACCCTTTGTCATTGAGCATTGCATACATATCTAATACTATGAAGAGGGCCTTAGATTGATTTAGTTCTCCCTTATGTGTTGGCTTATGAGAATCACACAATATATGGAATGTAAGTACAACAATGACCTATCTTAATAATTGGAAAATTGGGATCTTGGGATAATTATTTATTACTTTAAATATTTATATGTGTTATCCCTATGACTAGTATGGAAATAAGAGAAAATAGTAAAGTTTTGCTCAATTGAATGCTCTTTGGTATGAATACTAGGTATTTTTCCATGTTGCTAGGTGAGGTATGAATTAGGTTTGATATTTTATTTATATAAATACATTTGGATAAGTTAATATCATTAAATAACTTAGCATGACCATTAGGATACATTTCATTTTCAAAATATATTACTTTAGGGTGCTTGACACTTATATTGAGCTAGGACACTAGTGTCGATACTAGACATTGTTATCTAGGGAGTAGGAAAGTAGATACATGCTCATAAGTTATAGAGGTGGAACATAAGTACATTTTAATATTTTTGGTCAAATTGGTCATACTAAGTGATAGGTCAAAGGGCATAAGATAGAGTAGATGTGAAACTTAAAAAAGAAAAAAAAAGGTCCCAAATAGAGAGGAACAACCAGGTTATAAGTTTTTCCAAGTGTACAAGACTAAGGTGCTATATAGTACATAAATATCATATATAATAAATAAGTTTTGAATTTATAATAATGAGATGTTATAAAAATAGAAAGTATAGATATTGAATGATATTTTAATGAATAAAAAACAAAATTACTTGGTTTATTATGTAAATTTAGATCTAGGTTTTAATAAGGTGGAAGTGGATTGGATATAGAATCTATAAATTTTCATTATATGTCCTTTGATGCTTGCATTAGATTTAGATAGTTGCATTGATGCTACTATTTGACTTGGGAATAGGTGTTTAGTACAAAATATTAAGTATATTTGAGTATAACCACCTAGAACCTTATGGGTTTTCTATTACCTTTATTATGGTGTGTTTATATCTTATACATAGGTTATTTATCTTTTTAAATTGATTAAACCCTATCTCTTCACCCTTGGAGTGATTATGGGAAAAATTGGTTAGTGGAAACATGATGTTGAGCTTCTGTAAGGACCCCTATGTTAATGGGTGCTGCCTACATAGCTAATACTTTAAATAGGGCCTTAGACGTATGTAGTGCTTCCTTATATGTTGGCTTGTGTGTATCAAGATACAACATGTGATAAGTAATCACATAGAGTGACCTAGCTTGTAACTTGGAAAATATGGCTCTAGAAATGACACTTTAGTATTATAGACCTTTATATGGGTTGTCTCCATGATTGATATTGAAATAGGAAAGAATAAATGTGCTTTACTCACTTGACTACTTGATTGGGTGCCTTTGGTAAGTTGCCTTATGAGTTTTTAGGTCTATGCTAGGTGGTGAATGAATGAGAGTTGATCTTCTATATATTTAGATGATATTTATGGATTATATTATCACCTTAATATTATATACTTGTTAAACTTAGACCTTGGTTGTTCCTCTCAATTTTAGACATTTCGCATTTCTGTAAGCTTTGCATCTACTCTATAGTTTGCCCCTTAGATTATATCTCTTATTATGACTAGTCTTATGTTGATGACACATGCCTTTTATCTTGAAAAAAAAGACTAAAATGTACTTATCTTCAACCTCTACAAGTTTTGAGATTATACCTACTTTCATACTCCCTAGACATTAGCATCCAAGAGAGACACTAGCATCGATGTTAGTGTCCTACCCTGAAACAAGTGTCCATTACCCTAAAGTCATCTATTTTTTAAATGAAAAATATCCAAATGGTTATATTAAGTGCTTTAATGTGGGTTAATTATTCAAAAGGATTGATATAAATACAATATCAACCCTAATTCATTCCTTATATGGAAAAGACCAAAAGAGACCAAGGTAACTTATCAAAAATACTCTATCAAGTATTTAATTTAATGAAGATTCCCTATTTCCATACCAATCATAGGTATAACACATATAAAGGTATGAAGTACTAAAGGATAATCACAAGAGCCTAATTTTTCAAGTTACAAGATAGGTTAATGTTGTACTTTCTTTGTGTGATCTAAGAATTTGACTCAAGAGAGGATGGTTAGTATGGTGTTAGTTCCACAATTAAAAAAAATGAAATAAACACACTAATAACATAACATCTCTAGGCCTAGACACTAGAGAAATCTTAGTTAACAAAAGTAAATGACAAGCACAATAAAAAAACAAGAAATCAAATACAAGAATTCCTTCACCTTCCTTGGATGCTCCAAATGCCTTTATAGTAGTGGCTTTCTTGGCTTGTGCTCATGAACTCATTAGTAATAGAAGCTTGGCTACCTCTATCTCTCCTTGGCACCTTTGGCTTGTCTTGGAATTAGTTTGGCATTATAACACTAGTTTCTTAAATATTTTTAGAACCAATCCTGCATTATAACTTTATACTAATTAAACTTAGAAATGATGTTGTGAGGCCTGCTATTTATAGATTTTTTGATTTGATCAGAATCAACCTCAACCATCCATCTCAAGATTGAGATGTGTGGTTGAGAATTAATTCAAATTTTAGAATTAAGTTTGTAATTATCCTCATCACATCATTAAAAAGGGATAAATTAAGAGGCATAGAGGGCATCATGGAAGGCATTAATGAGGCATGGAGGGCATGAATCCTGATATTTATGGCATTTATGGCCTAGGGATGTCTTCCCAAGAAATGAGGTCACTTGATGATGTAGATATTCAATATTCATTTCCAAAAAAAAATATTCAATAAGTTCCAAGGAATTTTTTATTAGGCCTTGATTTGGGTTAATTATCTTTTAAGCATGTTTAAGCACTTTATGCACACATTACTCAAATTGATCAAAATACCTTGTTATTGGTCTTAAATTTAACTAGATTTAAATTATAATTCCATGTTAGATTATTTGGTTGTGTATTCCCATTTATAATGTTAGAAAAAAAAAATAACAAAGACATGAGTCTTGTGCAAAAGATTTGATATGAAAGAGTAGTCTAGAGCATGTAGGTGCAAATTTAGTATTTTGACTCAAAATGAACTGATCAAAGTTAGCTAACCCATAAATTTCATTACCCCATTTGGGGATACCTTGGCCAAAATCTAGCATTTGAATATGTCATTTTTACATCATTTAACATGTTTTAGAATTTTTAGGCCAAATTATGAATTTTGGGTAGAAATTGGTTAAAAGCATGGTTTGAGGTTATCAGCAACTAGTTTTAGGTGTCTATAGTTTGCCCCTATTTGGGAAGGTATTGCAAGCTATAAGCACAATAACATCTTCTCAAATAATGAAAAGGTCCTGCATGCCTACAATTACAATGATTATATACTAACTATATGATGCTCCCTCGAGGGAATGGTTGGCACAAATAGGTCAACAAATAGTCCCTCAAAAAGATGATGGGGTAAAAATATAATGATATTGAAAAAGTAGTCAAAATCATTGAGAATTCAAGTGGGATGGTGTAAAATGGTTTGCCCAAAGGTGGTTATAAGCATTATACCCTGATAATGGTAATGTGGTATGATAACACAATGATTTTCCCAAAGGTGGTTATAATCATTGAGAAGATGGAGTTGCCCCAATTAGGACAGACAAACAAGATAATAACATGACCTTGTATGGGTAGAAAAATTAAAGTGATGACAACTCAATTATTTTCCCAAAGGTGGTTAAAATTATTGATAAATGCAGGTGGGATGGTGTGTACTATTTTCCCCATAGGTGGTTATAATCATTGGACCCTAATTATGATAAACATGATAAACTTGGTCAAGGATGATGATAACTTAAGATAGAGGGTAATGATGAATTGGAACAACCTACTAGTAGGGAGATGCTTGTCTGAACTAATAAAATTTAAAATTCTTTCATGGTTAATTACACTATTTGGGATATGATTGGAATCAGGATGTCGGTGCTGAAGAGATACCACTATTATTGAATAGACTTCTTGAAGCTAAGGTTTGTTGTATCATGTGATGGTAGGCTTTATCATAGAACATCATAAATAATTGGCCAAAATATGCATAAGGACTAAATCCTACAATGTAATAGTCAATATAAAATAATGTACTAATGATAGAAACCATGATGACAATGTAAACATATGAATATGCATGGATTCATGTGTAAGTCTAGACAAGGAATCACCTAATGAACACACATAAACTGAATCAAGGTAGTAGTGTTAAAAGAAAAAAATAGGTAGACAAATAAATAAAATAAGTAAAAATAAACAAACAAATAATGCAATAAAAATACTATGAACATTGCCCCTAAAAAATAGGTGACAACTTAACAAATGAACTGAATGGGGGAATAGAAGAAAAGGAAGGGGGTGGCTGAGCTATCTCCATATACACTAGGCAAGTGGACACTATCTACATAGTTTCATGGATGTAATATCTAATAAAAAAAACTTTAGGCTAAATGTAGTTCTCCCAGGGAATGGGAAGCATATGATAACTAAGTAAAACAAACATAATGGATGTGATAGAAGAATAGGAATGGTCTTGTAAAATGACAAGTATGTGAGAGAAAAAGGCCAAAAAAGATGGGGAAACTAAATGACAAGTGATTTTCTTATGACTTAGTAAGGGTTCCTAGAATCCTTAAGGTAAATAAGTGGTCAATATTTTTGTTCTTTTCTAATTATTTTTTGAAATGTTTTTGAAAGTGTTCTAGAGTGTCTCAACTCAATCAAGAATGGAGAGACACTAAATGGTTCAATATTGCAAAATAACAAGAGTTTTCTTACTTAGGTTACTCATAAAATGGTGAGAGTGTTCACTTAGGTTGCTCATGAAATGGTGAGAATGTGGCTTAGGTTTCTCACAAAATGGTGAGAGCATTCATATTTACGTTGCTCATGAAATGGTGACCATGTGGGTTTGATTACTCATAAAATGGTGAGAGTGTGGGTTTGATTTCTCATAAAATGGTGAGATCATTAAGAATAGGGTGACTAAGTTGATCTCAATAAGTATTGAGAACTACCTACATAGTCCCAAAATAGGACCTCAAGTCATTGTAGTTCTACCCTTACAGTGGAGGAATTTGACTAGTGTAGCAGCAAATTCAAACAAAATAGGAATAGTTAGTATAAAGACACAGTATGGCATAAGAAGTGGCAAGTTCATACATCAAGGCTTAATATTTCCCCTAGTTTTCACATAGGTGGTTATAACTAGGACATAATGACATAGATAAATGGTACTAATTTTACCAAAGGCAAATATAATTAGTAGCAAGACTGGTGGTAAGAAAGGACTAAAAATGAAGGATGCAACTACCAAAAATTATATCACACTATCCCAAAATATGATCACTGTCTCAAGTTCTTAAACAAACTAATGAGCTAATCAAATACCTTGATGCTAAAACTATGTAATGAATGATAAAAACCAAGTTCAAATAGGCTAGGTTTTAGAACACCCTGGGTTGATAAGTCAAAAATGGAAAGTGGATATGGCAAAGAGGATGGATAAGAATGGTATGTGTACAAAGAAGAATAGTGATAAAAAGGCATAACTAAAATGGTCCTTACATACAATACACCTTAGCATTCAAGCATAGTACCACTTGAGATGAATAATATTCATTAGCTCTGGAAGTTTATCACCCTGTAGTGTGGCAAGCCTATATGCTCCTAATCCATAATCTGTAGTGATGATGAAAGGCCCTATCTAGTTTGGTTTGAATTTCCCTTTATGTTTCTTCTCAGCCATGGTATTCTTTTGGTTTTTTTTAAGAACAAGATCACCAAGTTCAAACTTTATATACTTCACACATCGATTATAGTGGCCTTTGAGTCAATTCTGATATGATTGAAGATTGTTGAGCATAGCCATGCATTTATCATCTAGTAGGTCCAGCTCTTGTAGGCAAGCTACTTGCTAGTCATGATCATGAAGGACATGCTTGAAAGAGATGCGTAGTGAAGGCAATTTGACCTCAATAGGAAGGATAGCTTTAGTACCATAAACAAATGAGTATGGGTGGCTCTTGTGGGGGCACGATGATTGGTATGGTATGCTTAAATGGTAAGGAGTATCTAGAGGTTCCAATCATGATCAACATCATTAACAATTGTTTTGAGAATGTTGATAATGGTTTTTTTGGATGCCTTAGCCCAGCCATTACCTTGAGGGTAATATGCTATAGAAAAATGTTGGGTGATGTTTTATTCAATATATAACTGGTCTACATCTTTTTTCTTGAATAATAATCCATTATTGGATATAATGTCAGATGGGATACTATATTGGTAGATGAGATGGTTAAAGATGAATTTGGAAATTTACTTTCTAGTCACATGAGGGGTATAGCTTCAACCCACTTACTGAAATACTTAGTAGTGGTAAGGATATATTTATGGCCATCAGATGAAGTGGGGTTAATCCTCCCAATGAGGTTAAGTCCCCATGTATAAAATTAGCATGTATAGATTCAATGTTTTTGTTGGGGCATGAATCAAATTAGCATGTCATTGACATTTGTTACATTTCTTTACATATGCAATGGCATCTACGTCCATTGTGGGCTAATAATAACTAGTACACAAGAGATTTTTGGATAGGATTGCCCTACTAGAATGGGCTCTACATAATCCTTCATGAACTTCTCTTAATGTTAATGTAGACTCTACTGAAGTTAAATAATGAAGAAGAGTTTCATCAAAACTATGATGGTAAAGAGTGGATCCAAGTAAAGTATAATGAGTGAAATGATGAATGAAGTCTTTGATTTGTTTTTGAGATAAGTTAGGTGGTATAACTTGGTCATGAAGGTAGTTGTAAAGGTCTGAGTATCAAATAGAATTAGGACCAACAATATCATAAACCGTGGCAACGGTTGAAGGTTCATGAGCTGGTGTTGAAAAATTTTCGATAAGGAATTGATACTCTTTAGCTTTATCTATTTGTCAAATCAGAGAGCCAATAGTAGCCATGGAATTTGTATTTTTGTTACTAACCCTTCGTATATCATTCAACCAAATGTTGGTAATTTTCTTTTTAAGAGTGTAAACCATGGCTTTATATAGAACCATCTTGTCATCTTTGGTCTGAAAATGATCTATGACCTGATTGATGATTAATTAAGAATCACCATAAATTTGAAGATGAGATATATTCCAATCTACTGCTTGTCGAAGTCTTGTAACAAGTGCTTCATACTTGGCCATGCTTTTTGTATAATGAAAGCTGATTCTAAATGATTTAGGGATTAGATCCCCCTGTGGTATAATAAATAATAGGTCTGCCCCTGATCTATGTGTAGTGAATGAACCATCAAAGTACAACTTCTAAGGCTACTCCTCAAGGGGTGCATCGATAATGGTCATGATGGATTCATCTGGAAATGGAAACTTAAGTGGTTGTGTGGCCATAAGAGGTGCTTTAACAAGTTGATCTACAAGAACTTATCCTTTAATTTCTTTCTAATTGACATACTCTATGTCAAACTCACTAAAAAGCATGATCCATTTAGCCATTTTTCCTTACAATGTTGTTTTATATAATAGATACTTGATTGGATCTAATTTTGAAATGACCATGGTTTTATTATTCAACATGTAATGATGCAGTTTTTGAGCTATAAAAACCATGGCTAGACAAGCTTTTTCAATAGGTGCATAGTTATGTTCATATGTAACCAAGGTATGACTTAGGTAGTAAATAACATGATCCTTTCCATTATCATCATATTGAGCTAAGAGTGCCCCTAGGGCATGATAATCAGATGATAGTTATAACAAGAATGGCTTTCCTAGCATAAGAGGTAATAAAATAGGTAGATTGACAAGACAATCTTTGAGATATTGAAAGGCTGTTTGGTAGTGATCATCATAGTGAAATATAACTCCTTTATTTAAAAGGTGCATAAATGGATGTCACTTGTCTTCTAACTGAGATATGAAGTGTCAGATGGATAGGATCTTACCCCATAAACTATAAAGTTTCTTTAAATTGGTTGGTAGTGGCATCTTAGTTATAGCATGGACTTTAGCTGGATCGACTTCAATACCTCTATAAGACATGATGAAGCCAAGTAGTTTGATTGAAGTTACACCAAACACATATTTTTTTAGATTGAGTCTAAATTTGTACTCTCATAGTCTTTCAAATATCCTATGTAGCACTGCTAAATGGTCAGCCCTAGTCTTGGATCTACCTAATATGTCATTGACATAGTCTTAAATAATATCATGCATCATATCATGGAATATGATAGTCATGGCTCTTTGATATGTAGCTACCACATTATTATGGCCAAATGACATCATTTGATAGTAAAATGTTCCCCAAGGAGTGGTGAACATTATTTTATGCTTATCTTCTAACACTATTCTAGTCTGATTGTATCCTAAAAATCCATCCATGAGTGAAAGCATTTCATAACCTACTATGGAGTCAATAATCATGTTGATATTATGTAATAGAAAATCATCTTTAGGATAAGCTTTACTGATGTATCAAAAATTAGTACAAATTTCGATTCCTTCAAGCTTTTTGCTAACAATTACAATATTAGAGATCCATTCAAAGTAGTTAATGGATTGGATACATCCTACTTCTAAGAGTTTTTCCAACTCATTTTTTACCAATACAAAAATTTGAGGATGCATCTTACATAGCTTTTTTTTTACTATTTTGATGTCATGATTAACCACAAGGTGGTGTAGAACCAGGGTGGGGTCTAATCCTAACATGTCAAAATAGGTCCATGCAAATATATCCACAAACTCTCTCAACAGAGCTATGAAAATGTTGTGCTCCTCCTTAGTGAGGGACGTACCTAATTTTATCCATTTCAATTTTGATAGAGTCCCAATGTTTACCTATATTATATCTTTGACTAGAAGGGTCGAATCGTCTTTTAGGATAGTAGGCAATGACTTAAACTATTGGACTATGTTAGGGTCCTCTATTAGGACTTAACTTCAACTTCTCCTAAGCATGATGAATCTGAGTCTCCTAATGGTATATTTAGATATGAATTTGATCAAATACTTGTTTCTCAGAATTAAACTCAAATCTATAAGCAAGTTCATCATTAGTGGTCTCCTAGTCTAAATTTGAAGAAGAATGAACACCCCCGTCTAATGGTGGTTGAAATAGGTTTTCACCACTAGATTGGACTTTATCTTTACTTTTTCCATGGTTAAAAATGACCTCAAATAGGTTTTCACTTTGGGACCTCAATTTTTTATTTTATTTTTTGGATAAGGGTGTTCACTCGCTCTCCAAAATAGGTTGCAAGATCCAATGTGATTGAGAATCCTGATTTGTGATCTCGCAATGAAATATTGTATCTAAGGCCTAAGAAATCATAGAATGCCTTGTCATTTTAGAACTCATCAATCAATAGAATAAATTCTTGTTGGTCCCAATCTATCAGTTTGGGATAATATAATGGTAATGGATTGTGATGAATAGCTTGGGTAAGGGTACAAATGGCATTGTTATCAAACAAGTTGGTTACAACTAGGTTATCAAAAGTGAGGCTACGATCAAACTCAATTTTGTTGTTGGTATCATCATCACTATTCATTGGTGATGGAGTTTGAATAAAATATGTGGGGTCACCCCCAAGAGTTTAAATCTAAGTCCATAAGGTCTTTCATACATAGTCATGGAAATTGCCTCGATGGTTCCTTATTGATTTGATCCGAGGCAACTTACTTCATAATTGTGATGCTCCATGATCCTATGTAGAATAGGATACATTGAACTTTTATAAAAATCATCATAGTTGTCAATGTATAACCATGATTCATCTCGTTCAAGAGGGTCAGGTCCTAAGCCAGATTCTGGTACAAATGTGACAAGTCCCTTGTCTTTGTTCTTTTATTGCCAATGCATATGTGGAATGACTCTAGATCACCCAAAGGTTTTTAAATTCTAAGGAATATTGGTGATATGAAATGTATCATGGGTCACATATTCTCCTGCTCCATTATCTAAAATGGTGAAATGATTAGAATCTTCAGGAGGTGGCATGTGGGAAAAGGATTCCAAGGTATTAGGATCTATGCAATTATCCAATGAAGGATCGATAAATATAGATTTTATTTTATCCTACTTGGAATTGGGATTCATACCATACTAATAAATATATATTTAAAATTTAGCCTCAAGATGCTTACAGTGTTCATACAAGTGTAAATCTCTTGGAATACTCATCTCCATCCCTTAGTGGGAAAACATGATACATTGGTGCAGTATTGATGGGACTATATGAATATCATGTAACCAAGGCCTACCAAAAAGCAAATTATATGATAACTCAAGATACAACACATTGCAAAGTGTACTATGGGTCAAAGGCCCAATGATAAATGGAAAATTGATGGTGTCTTGTGATTCTCTTGATTATAATAGGATTTGATAGTTATTATTTCTAGTTGGAGATCTATCATTATGCACCTAAGAAGATTAATGAGCTTGAGAGACACTATGTTGAGGCTAGATCCATTATCTGTAAGAACACATTTCACTTTATGCCATCTGATACAAACTTTTATGTATAATGGGTTATTATAGAGTGGGCCAAGGGAAGACATATCACTTTAGTTGAATGTGACTTGTTGGGTTAGAGTTAGGTTTCCAACCAAAGCTTGAAAGTTATCAAGGGATATGTCACTAAAAATAGTGGATTGGGTCAAAAAACTCGTTCATGATGTTCTTATGGACTATTGATGTCTCCATCAAATCTAAAATAGAAATTTGTGTTGGTGTCTTTTATAAATGGTCCATAATATCAAAATTCTTGTCTTGGGTAGTAGTGAATGGTTTATTCTAAGGTTGAATAGTTGGTCAGATTATAAGCAAAGTGGTAGATGGTTATGGGCCTAAGATATTAATATTCAAACCTCTGAGTTATGACTACATAATTAGGATTAAATACTAAACCATTATTACTAACCGATGTTGGAAATGGTGTGGGATCAGATAGGACAAGTCTTGGTTGTTGGTGCACTTGCATGTGGTCACATGGTAAGAATGAGTTGTCATTATAAGATCCAAAAGTGGAAGTCCTATTTTTTTGGTCTGGCTGTATGCATTCCCAAGTCAAATAAGGATTATCCATGTGATTTGGCTAAATATTTTTGTTTAGCAATGGTCTAGGCTGATTAATGCTTGCTCTAGGATTAATGGATATGGTATTAATGCTACCTCATGCAATATGACCTACAATCCTATTGTATTCATGTGAAACTGCATGGTAGGTTTGTTGGTTGTTACCATTTTGACCTTGGTTTTATCTATTTTTTGTGGTTGTGGATTTTGTTGCTAATTTTGTTGATTCTACTAGTTTAACCTTTGATTTTGATACTATTGATTTTACTACTGCATTGGCCATCATTGTTGTTGTTGATTTTTCTACTATTATTGATTGTTATGTTGAGGAAAGGGGTTTTGATAGATCCCAAAAGTTTTATTGGAAGAAGAATCACCATTATCCAATTTTATCTCCCCATTCTCCAACATATTTTCAATTAAATTCTTCATTTGGACACATCTTCATAGATTATGCCCATTGACCCGATGATAGTCACAAAATACATCTTCAAAGTACCAATTAGGGTAAAGAATGCCTTACAGATAATGTTTTGGTATGGGCCAACTAATTAGAGTAGTGTCATCAAGATTTTGAAATACAAACTCAATAGGTTTTCCTAGGTCACTAAAGACACAACGTGTAGGGATGGTTCTTTTAGGAGGAGGGGTTTACAATGGTAAAGATTCTTGTATTTGTTGTACAAGTCTTGGTTATTGAACATATGACATTGGTTGGAGAGGTTTCTAGGTAGGAGTAAGTTGAAAAGGTGGTGAAAATGATGTCTACATAGTTTGTACATGATGATATTTGGTTACTCTATTTCCCACAACATTCTTATTTCGATTGACTTGCTTCGGTCTTTCATGATTATTGGCTTGTGCTGGTTGTGATTCTTGAACTTGGATGGGATGTTATTCATTTCCCTAATTGATACCTTGATTTTTATTAGTTAAATTAATCTTGATGACCCCTTTATTGATGAGCACCCTCTTAATCAACAAACCTTTATCAATGATCTCTTTGAACATATGTGCACATTGTAGCTCTGGATGATAGGCTATCTCAATATAATTTTTTTTAGTGAACATAATAGATAATTGTTTATCTAGTAAGCTATGGGTGAAATAGCTTGCAAGGGCTCTCCATCACTATACATAACTGGCAAAACTCTCCCCATCTTTCTACTTTACTTGTGTCAGGTCTACTAATGAAATCTCATGCTCGAGATTATAGGAAAAGTGTTGCACAAATTTATCAAAAAGATTACCAAATTATATTACTAAATTATTGAGAAAATTTAAAAACCACTCTAAGGCTTGTCCAGCCAAGCTCCTTAGAAATAATAGCAAAAGGTATATGTCACTATATTCCACTGGTTGACATGCAATAAAGAATTTGATCAAATGGGCCTTAGCGTCACCTTTTCCTTTATACTTATCAAATTTGTGTGGTTCATATCTTGGATAAAATGGTATTTACAAATACTCTATGTTGAATAGATAGGGACACACATCATCCAATTTGAACCTATTAGTCTACTTCCCTACCTGAATGGTATCAATTACATCCTTCATTTGTTGCAATTATTTAGCTAGGAAATTGGAATGGATATTAGTTTGAGGGAGAATATTGGTTTGGATAAATTTTTGGGAGGTCACAAATGGGACACTTTGACCAAGGTATGATGGAGACACCTATTGGGGCACATTGGCTTAGTTAGGGAATAGACCAGGAATATGCATACATGGATTGGGATGTAATTAAAATTGTACATGTGTCTTCATGATATTTTGGTTTGGGTTGGTGATAAAGGTTTTACTTGGTAGATTTTTTGGTTTGGAAGAAGGGATATAACGATATGTGCCTATTATGGATGAAAAGGAACATGTTATTAACTAATCGAACCTTGTTATTGAGTGGAAACTTGTGGACCAAGACCCTATCTCTAGATTTGTGGCACATTTTGAACCAATGTTTGTTTAGATGGTACTTGAGAAACATGGGGACCTCCTTATTACATGAATCCCTATGAAGAATTGAAAGCATGTTACAGATTTAACATTTATCACTAACCAATATTTACATGTTGTTGACTAGTCATTGCTTGGTTTTAGACTGGCATATTATTTTATGGCTGAAGAGGTATGTTTTTCATTACTTGGTGAGGTGTAATATTATTTTCCCCTAGTTGAGGTGGCAATTTATTCATCCTATATTGTGTTGATATACTATATTGTGTTTATTTTTATAGAATATCACTTGCTACTTATTGAGGGGGAGTAGGTTTCATCACACTTTGTCATTAAGGCATAACATTAGCCATTATTTGATTATCTAATCATGTAGGTTTTACACTTGAGGAAGTGGTTTGTTGAGGCTGGGGTGCAAAGAATCCTATTCCTTAACATGATGATCTACTCATGGGATTAACTATAGGCACACATTATTGGTTAGTTATTTGTGCGTTAGTACCACTTTAATCAAGATTGGGCATTGTCTGCACATTATCTACTATTTTTGGATCACTATTTAGTGTAGATGTGAAAGACACTTCTTTAATAAATGGCATATGTATCAAATTATCTATCAAAGCATTTTGTAAAATTGGGTTAGAACTTGGATTCTCTTGTCTAGTTAATTCCATCAACACTCCTATTAAAGGTACTAGGTCAATTAGGGGCTTACTCACCATGTTCATCTAATTAAAATCATGTGCTAAATTTAGGTAGGTTTGGTATGATATTTTCATTTGGTTAAAGTGATTTTCCATGATGTTTTTTCCTCGATTAGATATATTGGGGACTTGGTATGTTGTTTCAATTAGAGCCATATGATTACTAAAAGAATCCTGTTGATCATAAATGATATTGTGGGGCACTCTTACTAGACTTGGTATATTTTTAAGGGGGAATTATAATAGAAACATAGCCCCTAACTCTATGGACCTGACTAAAATCTCATCTTTATTCTCTAACAAATGTCATTCAAACAAAAATGGATCATATGTGGAAGCTGAATTAGTAAAATATGGGTGTTGAATTACTAGCTCATCCACCATGGGTATTATAGCTAAGTATTAAAAAAAAATTCTTGGTCCTATTTTGTGTAAGGTGGTGTGTTAACTAAATATTTATCCAATAGATCTTGGCTTTGTGCCCCTAATTGAGTGTTATAAGAGGGATAAGAATCCATCTCATAAGAAATGTTATCCACATAGGGGTTTTTCACCATTTTTTCCTATGTAACTATATTACTAATCCTTGGATTGTACATGAGTACACTATGAGTGTAGGAATACATGTTGGGATCCATAGTCAATGCTTGGCGATAAAAGGTCAAAGAGTTATACAAACTCTAAAAAGGATAGAATCTAAAACAACTTATCCCTTCAACTTGGACTAGATTTGTCAAAAGGATCAAAAGGTTTATGCAAACATTTGTGAGGAAAATAAGATAGTTTAAAATATCTAGAATTTCACTATTCACATAAAGATGAGCAAGTTAATGGACTAAAAAATTGAAATGTTAAAACTCTAAGGTCAAAGTGTTTCAAATCAGTCTTATCTAGGAAATTAAATGTGTCTAGGTCTTTTGGATATGTCTCATCAAAATCTAGGTTCAAACAAGGCATGTGCTAGGACTCTTGACCAAACGGCATCAAAATCTAGACTTTGAAAAATAGATGAAAGTTTTAATCTAATAGATTTGAAACACTTCTAACAAACACTAGGCATTTGATTCTTAGATATGAACTTGGTCAACTAGGTATAAGGTATGAAGCAAAAGGCACTTTATCAATAGTTTATTTTATCATAAATAATGGTATAAAATTTGGTTCTTTTTGACACAAAATCTAGACAAAGGTGAACACTATAACTATGCTTTAGACAAAGGATCAAAAGTACACTCAAATCGATTTGAATATGTAGGAAAAAATTTGGAATTCTATGTAAGAGGGTCCATGAAATAATGTTAAAAATGATTTGGGTAGTGTGACAATGCTATACTACCCAAAATTTGTGATAAAAAAGTTTGTTTCAAAAACTTTCTAAGGCAAAGATGTTTTTCCACAATTTTGACAACATAACACTATGCTTCTTAACTCAAAATGTTGTGGTTTATAGACTTAAAGTGCAAGTGTTTAGCACAAAATATCTTAAGTTTATCAAGTGAGTATAATGATGATGAGTCTAAAATGGCCTTCAACCTAAATTCTAAATTAAACCTAAATTTCCTCAAGTTTAGTGCAAATGGTTAACCCACATAGCACATCAACCCTATGAACTTATAAAGGTGTAATTTCAAATTTAAATTATAAGTGGACTTAAATTTTTTTGGTAAAGGTCTAAACTCAATTAGGTAGCATAAATACACCAAAGTGGTTGATATGACTCAATATATTGATGAAATTTGAACAAGGCAAATTGATGGTCTCACACGAGTAGCATAACACCTCTTTATTTAAAGGAAAATGAAGACCATGTGTTTGGTTTGGATTATTTGTTTACACCAATTTTTTAATCTAAACAAGACTTTAATCTGAGACAATACCAACTAATTAATCAACCTTAGATCGTAAGCTGACAAAGTTGCTTGGTATTATTGGAATCTATCAATATATGTCATTTGATAGGATTTTAAGTGTTCATACAAAAGTAAATATTCATTATATAGTAGGGTTTTTACACCCCCCTTCTCTCAAGTGATAGTATTATGACCTGTACATTGAGGTGCACCTTACACCAACAATACATTTATGGTAAGTGGGGATTTGTCTAAGATCTAACAAGTTTTTGAATGATCTAGTGGAATCAATTCCATAATGACTTTCATGCAAAACAATGCAAAATAAAAGCATGGATTTTGGGTCCATATCACTCATCTTGTTGCAAAAATGCCTAGTCCTTTCTGCAACTACTACATCCTACTATTCACTCATTGTATTGTGATGTCCAAAGTGCTACTACATCCTATATACAACTCTAAAAGATTCAAATGAAGTCAATGACATGAGATGAAACCTTGGGTCAAAGCTTCACTAAAGAACTTGTAGGAGGTGATGAAGTCCCCTCACAAGCCAAAATTCATACATAAATAAATCATGAAATTAGAAAGACTTTAGGGTCATTTTCAAGGTCACCCAAACTTTGACAAGTTTTTGGGGAGTGCTTTAGATGACTTTCTTTCTAAGCCTTGAACTAGGTTACTTGCAATAGGAATGGTGATTTTTATTCAAAGGGTTCCCTATAAGGGACAAATGGAAGATTATACATGCAACATTCCTCTTTTTTTGAAACAAAATTTAACTAAACAACTATTGCAAGCAAAAATTGACAAGTGTGTTTAATTTTAAACCCAAATGAAATGTTTGGTGGTGTTCATTTGACCCCTTGGTCTTAGTTTTAAACTTTGAAAAAAACCACCAAAAACATCTAAAAATTGCTTGTTAACCACCAAAACAAAGTTTCTAATCAAATTTTAAGCATGCAAAAGTGATTTAAACATGTTTTGAGCAAATATCCCACTTGTCCCTACAAAGAAATTATTAACATGTCCTTTAGCTTTGAATCCCTTTTGAATAGTAAACAAAAAACTTTGAAAAAAGAGGTCTTGATTTTGCATTTTTGGAAAAACACAGTGACTAATATTGATCAATACCACTGATGTCAGTTATGACCAACTGAGATCTAACTAGTCAGTATTTCTATTGACATCGATTACTATGTAAAAATTGTGACAACCAAAAATAGAAAAATAAAGTTAAAAAACTATTTTTTAAGAGTTTTAAAAGATCAAATAAGTTTTTCAAGGTTGTAAATGGATCTCCTTCATGTGTAGGATGCATCTAGTCCCAATGGGTTTGCCATAATGTGATCTAGGAATTTGACTTAAGAGAGGATGGTTAGTATGGTGTTAGTTCCAAAATGAAAACAAAATGAAATAAATACACTAATAGCATAGCATCTCTATGCCTAGACACTAAGGAGAGATTAGTTAACAAAAGAAAATGACAAGCGCAACAAAAAAACAAGAAATCAAATACAATAATTCCTTCACCTTCCTTGGATGCTCTAAATGCCTTTCTAGTAGTGGTGTGTTTAGCTTGTGCTCATGAAGTCCTTATCAATGAAAGCTTGGCTACATCTATCTCTCCTTGGTACCTTTGGCTTATGGCTTGGCTTGGCTTGTAATTAGTTTGGCATTATGACACTAGTTGCTTGAAGCTTAATGGAACCAATATTGTATTATAAATCTACACTAATTAAGCTTAGAAATGATGTTATGAGGCCTCCTATTTATAGATTTTTGGATTTGATCATAATCAACCTCAACTATCCATCTCAAGATTGAGATATGTGTTTGAGAATTAATTCAATTTTTTTAATTAAGTTTGTAATTATCCTCATCATGACATTGGAAAAAAGTGAAATTAAGAGTCATGGAGGGCATCATGGAAGGCATTATGAGGCATGGAGGGCATGAATACTGATATGTGTGGCATTTATGGCATAGGGATGTCTTCCCAAGAAATGAGGTCACTTGATGATGCAGATATTTAATATTCATTTCCAAAAAAATTATTCAACAAGTTTCCATGGAATTTTTTATTAGGCCTTAATTTGGGTTAATTAGCTATTAAGCATGTTTAAGCACTTTATGCACACATTACTCAAATTGATCAGAATGCCTTGTTATTGGTCCTAAATTTGACTAGATTTGAATTATAAGTCTATGTTAGATGCATTGAATGTGTATTCCCATTTATAATGTTGCAAACAATAAATAACAGAGGCATGAGTCTTGTGCAAAAAAATTGATAGGAAAGAGCAGTTAGAGCATATAGGTGCAAATTTGGCATTTTAACTCAAAATGAACTAATCAAAGTTAGTTGGCCCATAAATTGTATTGCCCCATTTAGGGATACCCTAGCTAAAATCAGCATTTGAATGTCATTTTTACATCATTTAACATGTTTTATCATTTTTATAACAAATTTTGCATTTTGGATAGAAATTGGTCAAAATCCTAGTTGGAGGTTATCGGTGGCCAGTTTTAGGTGTCTACACTTTGAATAATATTACATGATTCACACGTAATCTAACATGGAAGGGAGAACTAAATTATTCTAAGTCCCTTTTTGAACTACTAGTTATGTAGGTAATACTCGCTAATAGAGGGCTATATTGGGTTAGGTTCACACTGTGTGCCATCTAACCTGTTTCTCCCAAGGTCTCTATGAATATGAAGAACTAGGGTTTTAAAAATCCATGAGGAGAGGAAATACATGACCTAGATCTAATTTCTCCAGTGTGAAGGTGAAGTGAAACCCAAAGGCATCTAGGTGGTTGCATCCTTTTTCAACAAGTATTTCTTCCATGACACTTGTGTGAAACCCAGACAATATCATTGATGTAACCATCTCAGGCTAATGTTAGTGTCCAGATCTCCATAAGCATCTAATATAGAATTTTATGACTATTTTAGAATCTCATTCTAGCATGAATTTTTCCTAATTTATATCTAGCATTATGTTAACATCATAACCAAATAAGTATATTACTTATTTATAATTTCCATACATAACTTTAGTTTTACTTTCT